>CM021770.1:34746032-34805728 GCA_011076525.1 Nettapus auritus | reverse complement strand
ATTTGCTCCAAATGCAGTTCACAGTGACTAAGAGAGTGACGATTTATTCAAAGGTTGCACCAAGCTTGTATTGTTCTTTTCACCATGGTCTAATGCTTGTAGTATGTTGTGAGCAAGCAAAGATCATTAACACTGCCAGACAGCTGCATTGGAATCATCAAGTTAATACTGTGTACTCTTGGTTAAAAAAAATAAATAATAATAATAATAATAATAATAAAAGTGGGGGAAAAAGTGGTGTATTTTGACCAGCACAAGCTACATAATCTAGATTCAGTCATTGACAGGGAGGGCAAACCTCCCACAGGGAGAGCAAACTTATTTTGTCACAACTTAACATATAGCTAAAATTCGAGCACAAGTACCAATTCCCCCCAAACTAGGATGTAACTGGCAGCCCACCCAGCCTTCTGAGAAGAACATATATGTATGTGTATATGTATGTATATATATATATTTACAGACCACATGAAACTAAATTTAATAAACATTCCAGGAAGGAAGGGACTTGGCAGAACAGCCAGACAATGAAATAAAGCATTTTTTACTACATGGCTGTATTTTAAGAGCTTGCAGAAAATGAACTCCTTAGTGATCACATTCCAATGAATTTGGAAATGCTTTTCAGTATGCCATGTTGTATCACTTACCACTGGACAGTGATTATTTTAAAGCTGCAATATAAGACACAAATATTTGATTAAAACAAATTCCACTCTAAAAGTCCGGGTATTCTTTTTTTAGGGATTCAGATACAAAAATGAGCTGAGTGACTGTGGCCTGCTGACGTCCCAGCAGTATTACCTGTGCAAAAGTTCAGCTGCACAGGGATTCATCTGGAGTACTCACCACCACTGAAAATAGCAATAAACAGTGTTTTGTGATGGTCTTTGCATTTCTTTATCCGTCCTTATTGTGTCTGAGATGCATAGCTGAGAACACTGGTTTAGCTGCAGTTGCAGCATATACAAGCAATAGTTTTTTTTAAAGTGCCACTAGAATCACAGTTGTATCCAGGTAACAACGTAAAATAATAAATGAGAGAAAGGATACTGGAGGTCGTGGAAATACGAACCTATAAAGATACACCTCAGATTCCAATGCATACTGTAATAGCAAGGTAGGACTGCAGGGAACACACTGATGGCTTTCTTCATGCAGCACTACAGACAACCCCACTTTTTCACTCAAATTCATTTGATTATGGGGAAAAGCTTAATCTTTTCAGTCTATAAAAAATTGAAACATTTTGCTCCCATTTCATAAATGTTGACATATCCCACAAAGGGAGAAAATATCACAGCAGAATGTTTCCTTAAAAAGCAATAGGAAAGGCCTGTCCCATCTGGAAGGCCAAGACACGAAGCTCGCTGAAACCCAGCTCCTCAGGGGCTTTCTCGACCACAGGCTGTGGTGGTCCTGGGGGCTGGGGCCTCACTTCTGGGGGATGTCACTGCAAACAGGGTCCCAGGGGTCCTTGGTGGTACCACGCTGATGTAGGGAGATGTGGGTGGTGAAGAAAATGTGTGGTGGGGCCTCCCACTATCTGCTCATCTCTGGTCTCCCTGGCAATCCATGAGGTAAGCAAGCTGCTAGATTCGTAGAGACTGCTTTTTTATTATTATTATTATTATTTTTTATTATTTTTTTTCCAGTCATCAAGGGGTGCTTCTGCAAAGTGTTTCAGCCTCAAGGAGACTTTATGGAACAAAATAAAAAGAAGAAGAAGAAAAAAATCCTCCTTTCAGTCTCATTAGAGACCACTAAAACCCACATGCAGCACGTCAAGAAGCAGAGCTGTGGGAGGTGCCAGGCCTGCCTTTACACAGGGATTGATCTCACGTAGAGCCAGGATTAGCAACAGACAGAGTCATGCTCCAATCATTTCCTTAAGGAGAAAAAGGAATAAATAATGGACCTGAAACCAAATTGTGTTACTCCTACAACATGTTTTTTTTATTGCATGTGAAGCCCTGATGCTTCTGCCTGGCCAAGGCCAAAGGGAAAGCCCACAGACTCCAGCTGGTGGCAGAAGTGACCTCTGTGGAGTCAAGGTCTGGATGTCTAAGTACAACAGGATTAGATATTCCACAACACACCTGATACAATGCAGCTGAACATGAGAACCAGAACAGTAGCTTTTTCTTCTGCCATTTAACATACCTCATAACCCTGAGGACATTGTCTTAACCAAAGGCTTGAACTCTGGATGAATTGTAATTCTCACAGCATTGAAACCCAGGAGAGTGCTATGCTTGGCAGAAAGATCCTGAAGGGGAGAAGGAAAAAAAAAAAAAAAAAAAAAAAAAAAAAAAAAAATTTTATAATTTTGGAAAAAAAAAAAAAAAAAAAAAAGGAATATTCACATCCATAGTTTTGCTAAGTTTGGGACTGACTAGAAGAATCAAAGTGGTAGCCTGAAGAGAAAAAATCTGTATTTGAGGTGTGAGGTTAACTGACAAAAATCAAACTTAAGACTGAAGTGTGTAACTTTAAGAACAGCTAAAACCTACAAGAAACCTTTCAAGAAAAAAGTATCAGATTACATTTTATGACCAAGAGGCAAAGCTAAGAAAAATATTTCAGACAGAGGAGCTGTTATTTTTGTAGCTTTGAAACAATACGTAACTAGCACGAAAGATAATATGATACAAGACAGGTAATCCAATCATTTTAGAGTTTATGACTGCAATCTTCTCCACATGAGAGACTTGATTGTGCTTCGTTTCTTTCCGTATGTGAATAAATTCTGACTTGAAAAGTCAAATCCAAAGGACTAGTGGCCTTAAATGCTGCAGGAAACCTTCATACAGAAGGCTGGATTATGTCCATATACAAAGCATAATTAATATAAATGGCACTGTTCTCACAATATATTTTCTTTAATAGTCTTAATTTAATCTCATTTTTAAAAAATTATTATTCATATATTAAATGAAAAATGACGTAGTCTAAAAAGAAACTGAAAATACTGAGAAAACAGTGTAAAATGTCTGAGGGCAAGTCATTATCCGTGACCCTCTTTCTTCCAACGTTGTCTCTACAGCAATGTCTATGTCCTGAGCAACTGCAAGGACATCATTTTGACTAATAGGACACAACATGGATGGGTGTTTGCTATCACCAAGTCTAATAGTGAATTTCAAACTTTCTGTCTACCTGCTTAATCCCCAATGGATACTGCGGTCTTCAAAATTCTAATTTTGGTCATTTCTGGTTTCCAATATAGTTTTGCACTCACACAAAGTCCCTACATCATGTCAAGGTGCCCTGAACTGGAAGCCCCCATCCATGTCTATATCTAGGGGGCAATGGTAGGCAAGCCAGAGAGCTGAAAAATGCAGAATGGCAGAAGTGTCCTTTCCAAGCTCAGGTAGGGAGGAACACCTCCTGGTATGCAAAGGGTTCACACCAACTAGGGAAAAAAACAGAGTCTATTTCTCTCTAACTTCTTGAGTGATTGTTTCAGTTATTTGGGATAAAAACAAGTGCCTTTTGCTGGATATGGTCTACTTCTCAAAAAATAATAATACCCTTAGAGCTAGAAATTCTAGCTTATAAGCAATTAGGGCTTTTTCTTCAGAGAAAGGAGACCTTTAACAAATTCAAGGGCTTTCTAACTTATTTTACATTAACTTGTCATTGAAGAAAATACAGAAAAGTTACAAGAGCTGTGACCAAAATTTGAGCTGTGAGCATTATATTATCATAGGAAAGAGCACACAGCCACTACCATCTCTTCAGTCTTCTCTTCCCGTATTTGGCTTTCCTGGGGGGAGATGGCATGTAGATAGCTAGCTCAGACAAAGGGCTAAGGCTGTGAGTCACAAGTAAGGCTTGGGGAGGTGTGGGATTTAGGTGCCTCTAGCATCCACATTTGCCATTGATTAGTTTGGGCACTCAGGACCTTTGCTGTCATGGGTAACTAGGGCTTTCCAAGATGCTAAACACTCCCCAGGCACTGCAGAGGTAGCTCAGGCATCTAAATTAGTGCTCTGCGCTCTTCTCCCGGGACACAGGGCGCGGCAGTTGCTGTGCCACAGAGCACAGCACAGAAAGTCCCTTTGTGCATAGATGCAATTGACGGAGTTTGGGTTAGGAGTACACTTTTGAAGGCCACCTCCCAGGTGTCCCACTTCCCTGACTGGGTTAGCATCGCACAGCCATCATGGAGCACACAGACTAGATCTCTTCAGGGTGAAACTAAACCAGAAGATATGTTCTGGACAGTAATGGGTTTGGATTTTGCAGGACCGGGCTCACCGTCATCTGAAGTGAGCACCCTGGAAACGCTTTTATTGTGGACATCTGGTACAGAGTGCCAACAACCTCACGATACAGATCTGCTACAATGAGTTATTGTGGTGTAGTTGCAGCCTTTGTGAAACAGCTTTACTAACCTAAAATATTTCCCAATACCATCCTCCCACACTCTAAAAAAAAAAAAAAAAAAAAAAGATATTCTTTCCTATGTTCAGACAGGGAAGCAGAGGGCAGAGGTTCAGGGCTGTCACCACACTGCATCACTCTCTGCACTCAAAGATTTCAAAGAGCCTGTAAACCACAGCCTGGAACATATACAGGCATTTCCTACATTTTAACTAAGTTTTTTTTTTTAACTTAAAATTTAACAAAAGATCAGTAAAACATCTTTTCCAAAGTCACACAGCATGCCAGAAACAATATCAGAACAGAAACTGAATTTCATGACATGTCATGAGCTTTAACCTAACAACTACTATTAATTAAACAAACCTGATATTTGATTAACCTCGCATAAAATTCTGCAAATGATATGAGTGCTCCTCCATATGTGGTGCTAGAAATATCCCACCATTTCTAGAATAATTCAGCAGTGGGGATATGAACAGAGCAGGAAGACCAAAAGGCAGTAAAAGAGCAAGAGGAAATTGGCTGCTGCTTTACCAATTTCCTGTTGGGGCTCTTCAGGCTGTATTGCTCAGGACAACCATTACAGAGGGGCTTGCAGCTCTGGAAAGCTTTTATTGACCTCTCTGTAAATACAAAATGGCCCATGAATTAAATGGGAGGGTCACTATGAGGAAGTTCAACAGACTTGGCAGATTCTTGGGAATAAGCAAGAGCAGGGATCAGGAGGACTGATTGAAAACGTGCGGTTATTGTGCAGAGGATTCCTTTTCTTGGGAGCAAGCTCCCTGGGGTTTTCTAGGCCAGGATTTACAAGGCTAATGAAGGGTGTTGGTTTCTTCCCTTCTGTGACAAAAAATTCAGCTTAAGACAAGCTAAATTTACAAGGAACAGTCTAGATGCTGAAAAGACATTTGCCAAAGTTTTCCATCACCCGGACAATCCCCTTTTCTCCGTGCATGTGCACACACTTTTTTACAGGCCCTGTTGAATAGTTGTGCTTGAGATGGGACCTGGACTTTGACAGAGCTGAGTTCTGTTCACTCAGCCAGGCAGTTTTCCCCACCTTGTAAGCTATTTCTCTAATAACACCAAATATTGGGTAAACAGATCTTTGTGAAAACTCCTCCTTCTCTTTTTTTTTTTGTTTGTTTTGTTTTTTCATTTTCATTAGTATTGAACAATCAATATTTTCTTTCCACTTCTTTTTACAAGGACTCAGAACAAGTTATAACCATTACCGTCACTTGAATTTTCTTGTTAGTATAAGAAATTGTTTTGTCTAAATGAGCATTGAATGTCTTTGTTTGAAATTAACTTCTTCAGTTAGTTAAAAAAGTAGAGGGGGATAAAGATTCTTCTAAATATCTACATGTTAACATTTTTATTTGTCCCTTGCATATATTTGCTTTTATGAATGATCACTGAAACTCTAGCAACTCTAAAGACTTATTTGCAGGGGATCCATGGATTCAGGATTTGGATAATAATAAAATCCTAAATCAAATAAAAGAAGCTTTTTCTACTTAAAGTTCCCAGTAAATGAGTGCTGTGGATATTAGAGAAAAGCCTACCATTAAACTTTTGAAAAGATAACTATGTTTGGTATTGAGGAAAAAAAAATATATATATATATATATATATTTAATGCAAGAATTTACAGCTAACTTTGAAATTTAATACATTAATTTCATCTCAAAACTGTATTTCAGAGCAGCACAAATCTCTCTAACCTCTGACATTGGTGCTGTTGTATTTAAGCAGAAAACCCACTTTAGGCTGTGCTGACAAAATCAGTTTTTCTGTTACATACTCTCAAGAAAAACACAATTATTGGAATGTGCAAATGCTCATTTATGTTTCATTCATTCTGAGGTAGAAACCTCAGACAAGGACGGTGTGACTGAAATCTGTACAAACACAGATGGCTGGCAATTGCTGCCCAAGGCCAGGTGGGACTGCTTGCACCCCACGTCTGTGCTGCATCCCCACCATGGTTTGGCTACCCCATTCCTGCTCCCCTTCTCGCAGCCATGACGGATGTGGCCTTCAGCACAGGATGAGGCTGTCTCACTGGAGTTTGCAGAAATAGTTCAGTGACTGTAGAATTTAAGCTGAAAAGTTGGCAAAGCCATGGCATATTTGGGACCACAAAGTTTAAGTGAGCACTTCATGGGTTGTGCCATGCCTGCCCCAGTGTAGGGGGACAGATGACAACTGATGGTCACCATCATCCCATGTGCACCAAACCTGTAAAATCCTGTGCAAGAGCAGAATGCACGATCAATAAACTATTCAGTGTGAGAAACATCCCAAAATTGAAGCAAGAGAAGTGATTAGCTCTTCTTTGACTGACAATTCCCAAACTCTGATGACCTTGTTGACCAGTGGAGTGAGCATGTGTGCACCCTGTGGAGAGAGAGAGGACTTCAAAGGTAGGTGCCTTGTCTGCAAATCTCCCAGGCTCTCTTAGATATGAAAAAGAAAGCTTAGTTGATGTGGAAAAGGGGACAGGCTTCACATAACCAGAAATTGTTAAAATTTTAAACACTATATTTATTTCATTTTCAGGTAACAATCTGGAAGCTTGAGAAGATCCTGGTCTGTTTTTCTGGTCTTGAAGATGTGTATACAAAATCATTGCTACATTAAAACAATAATGAGTTTAGGTTCGTTCACTCTCATTCACACTAATTTTGGTGCCATTTTGCCCCTAGGCTTTGGGGGCAAATAAAACTAATATGATGGAAAGAAAGAGATGCCCCAGACCTCTGAAAAAAACAGGGGAATATGAAGACTAGATGCAAAAAGTTGCTCTCTGAATGCCTTCAGGCCTGACTTTTATTTGTTTTGTTTTACCAGTCATGAGTAATTTGCCTACTCAATAGTCATGCTGTATCCCTTTTTAAGCCCCTCTGTTGACATAATGATTGCTTAAATATCTAAAAATATGCTGATCTCTAGTGGCATATCAGGGGCAAAACAAAACAAAACAGGAAAATTATTTCAGGAAAATATTCAAAAGCTATCAGCAAATTATTTCCATTTGTTGTTCTTAGAAAGGGCAAATATTCTGCAGACCAAATCCTTTAAACCTTACAAATGTGATCAAATTTGTACCAAAGTAATTTTTGCATTTACAGAAAAGCAGATAGTTTAAGTCCCCTTCTTTTTCTTAAATGATGCGAAGAGACATTATTGGAAGAAAACCAATCACAGCATCCTCGACTTCAAACATTCATACAGAACTATTTATATGTTTCCCCTTACCTTTTTTTTTTTCCCTCCAAAACAAATTCAGGCTGTCTGAAAAAATGAGCCTGGAAGTGAGGTGAGATGCTTTGTGGCTTTCCCAGCCACTCCGAGCAGCACACACATCCCTGACGGGTGCGTTAAAACCAGAGACATCCCTGAGCCGACATACTGACACTGCAGGCCTGTCCAGTCCCTCCTGGGGCTCTGCTCCTGCTGATGTTAAAGTCTTCAAGTGGACTTCTCCTCCAGCTGCTCACCCCCTAACTTTTCTACCAAAACAGCATAAATGTTATTGCCAAATCCTAGCAGACCACAAACAGAAAGGCAAGTCGATGTCAAGTTATGATGTCTTTTCTTCATCTCCCTCCTCCTGCTTCTGTCTCCTGTTTTAAGAGAAAAAAAAAGATTTAGAAATATGGAAAATCTCCTCTCAGGTGCCTCACACCAAAATTTAGGCTATCCTTCCTCTCTCGCACGCACACAGTCTCCCCACGGGCTTAGCATGGAAAAGCTCGTCCTAAATAATACTCAAAAGGGTCATATCAGAAACAACAAGATTAACTCGATGCACCTAAATCTTTATTGGGGATAAAGATATTTCTCATTCATTTCTTCTCTGGACACCCAGTCAATAATTTAGAGAAAGATTCCTCAATTACTCCATTCACTTAAAAGATATCAATATCATACTTGGGAGAAAATCCTGTAAAATTCAGTGCAGTCAAGTGCTGACTTTAATGTTGTCTCTTCAGAGGATGTGGAGCTGAAGCTTGCATGAGATTCCCCCGCCTGCAAAACTCAGAGGAAAAGAACAGACAGCACTGGGAGATCCCCCGGCCCTCCAGGAAAAGAGGCAGAAATGAAACGACTAGACTTCTACTTATGTGTTTATCTAGAGCAAGAACAAATCATTTCTATTTAAAGGAATGATATTGGCATCTGCAATTGCCGATGGTTCATTTAGTCTGGTGTCTTTTAGCAGCAGTGGAGCAGTGGTCCATGCCGGATACCTCTGAGAAAAAGGGAAGGAAGCAGGAAAAAAAAAAAAAAAATCCTTCTGGCATATGATTATGAATAAATGTGAATTTTAATTCAAAATTATATGGGAATAAAAATAGAGTGTCTTCATATTGTAAAGGAAAATTACTAACAATTTGTGAAGTCAGCCTGATACTAAGAGGCCAAAAGGTCTTCTAAGTAAAATTCCTGACACAAACATGATTTTTAAGAGTGGGGATCAAAATTAAGATTTCACTGAGTGAAATTGTCACTGACGCTGACTTTCAGCCAAGATTATGTATATGCCTGATACATGCACATGTGTGTTTTCACTTGGTCAGCAGAGAGTTTGGATTTCTTAAGGAGACCACCAACTTTGCTGGACATGTTTCAGTTCTGAAAAAAAATTGAGAGAAATGTATTTAACTCATTCATGCCAAAAGGAACATGAACAACACGTCACCAAAGGCCACCGTCTACCTCCAGACACACACACCCAACAACATTACAGCAGTAGAGTTCACAGGTGTAGCTGCAGGGAGAGTTTAGCAGAGACTTTAATTAGTCTAACTACTGTTTTAAAGAGACAAATTTGATAAAGAGATGTGTATCTCACTGCACAAATCCATATGTAATCCTATAACTGCCAGCAGCAAAGGAGAGCCACTGAAAATTCAGCCAAGCTACCAATGGTTGCTTATCCTCATCAGCCTTGGCTGACAACAATTGCATACATGATACTGCCACCTCTTCTGGAAAGGTTTCCTAAAATAAGTTAGTGAAAACTTTTAGATGAAGATCTGATGACAACTGAGAATGGCCACTCATCACAACTTTTGGAAAACTGAGCTTCAAAAGAAATGACACAGATAATTATCTGCAAATTGGAGGTTCGGTGATGCAAATGGGTCAGATCCAGCATTTTGGCTCCAACTGGGTAACATGGAGCTTGTGGATAACAGTCCCGCCCTTGGTTTGAGCACAATTTTAATTTGTATTTCACAGAAACTCCACTCTAATTCATTAACGTATGTACCATTAAAAAGGAGTTGTAGGAGAATGAAATATAAGAAGGGTTGATAGATAGTGTTGCATTGATGGGTTCCGCTTGGTTGGTAACATCAAGTGGCAGAATGAGAACAGTTTTTAAGATATGATTAAATATAAATTTTATCAAAGGAGCAGTAAAACATTATAGCTTTAGGCTTTTTAAATTCTGTACACATTGTAGGATTCCAAAAATAAAGCTCCAGCTTCTTAAAATTGAATGTCTGTGTTGTATCATTTAAGCAAGCCACCATCTGAGCTACAAGGCTTTTATCTGCAAAACCACGCTGGCAGGGTTTAGAAAGGCGACACACTGGCCGAAGGGTATGCTTGCTTGCACGCAAATTGTTAGGCTCCACCTTTAAGAGTCCTTGATACTTATCTGACGCCTCTGTAACATGACCCCGTCACAACTTGGATCATGCCCTCATTTGGACTGAAATCAAAGTCAAGCCCACGTGTTATTCCGGAAAGGAGGGGAAATCCGAAGAGGCTGCTCTGGATGGCATGTGCACACAGCCTCCTCCCATGCTCAGACATCATCACCCATCACATCACTCTGGGTGCAGAATGATGATTTTCTTTATCCCAGGCCCTCACAAGCAGCTGCTGCCAAGCAAAACACATTCTGGCATCTCATGCTGCCTTCTGGAGCTGCACATGCCTCATCTGATGTTTGTAGGTGTCGTTTCAGTTCAGATAGACCCTCCTTTCTGGGCACCCAGGCCTGAGGATCCCATACGCCCTCTGAGACTCATCTCTCTCAGTACACCCTGTTAGAGTTTGTGTACCAATCCATTCAAACTCACATTAATCCCACCTCAGCCTCATTTCCTACCCAAGCCTGACTGCTCCCCATGCTTGTCGTTCCTCTCCCAGTCTCCACACAAATGCTCCTCTTTCCTTTTTGGGGAATAGATTGGACTTGCCAGTGTGAGTGCACATAACTGCACTGGTATTTAAAGTGAGTATTTTGTTCTCACTCCACATATATCAGTAAATGATCACCTGTAATCATACAAAGAAGTGAAATCAAGTAGATATTAAATTATTTTCCTTATTTTTTTTAATGTGGTTGTGCAGTAGGGTTCCCTAACAACAACAGACCTATGAGAGAGCGATCATCCTAATTTAAGTCAGAGTGCGTTCCTTAGCTATTAAAAAATACCCATATTAATTAGTTCTTGCTCTAATTGCCATGAAAAATTATTCTGAAAAAGAAAAAGAAAACAAGGAGCAAAGCAGTGTATATTTATAAATACAGAAACTAGAAATAAATATTCAAGATAGCCTTTTTAAGTCAAATGCCCAGCTAGTTTTGAATAATAAAGCAGGACAAAGTCATTTATATAGAAAGAGCTAATGATTTCTGTATTTTGCTGCTGGTAAAGAATTGAAGGAGAGCTGATTTGAATCTTCCTTCAATCTCCCATCAATAAAACACAGACAAGGCAGATTCGAAAGCTGATCTGGGAGAGTCATGTTTTTATAATTGCTTTTTACCCTCAGGCGTTTGAAATCCAGAGGGTCACGAGTGCCTGTGTTAGTGCTGGAGGAGGCCAAGAGGCCCAGTCAAAACCCTGAGACACAAATTAATTTGTTTGTGGTTCTCATGTCTAATTTGGGGAAAGAGAAAACTCTTTGCCACTTTACAATGTTTTAATCTAATTAAAGGGAGATACATGTGAAATATTTATGCAACCTTTAGGAAAAAAGAGAGAAAAAAAAATTGCTCAGCCTCATTTGGGAAATTTTCTGAGATACGGGAATGGAACAATTTATAAAACAAATATGGAAAAACTGTGGACAAACCATTTGTTTGTAAAAAGTATTTGCAAAATTTCAGAATAGGTTAACTTCGACATTCTTATTTTGAATTAGGAGACTCACAAAACGGCAAAGAAGCAAACCGTGACTTCTCGCCAATGCATCTACATTACAGCCAATATTATGTTGGAAAAGAAGCATTATAAGCATAACTCTGCCTAGAAAACATTTAAATTATGCTGTATTAAGGAGATATAAGAGAGTAAAGTGCTATCAAGGGATAAGCTTCATGGAAAAACAATTCAAGTTGCTCAATATTTTGCGTTCTCCAAGTGACATGTCTTTCCTAAGTAGTGCTCCAGCACAGTCTCAATCTGATTTATACAGCCAGAACCTAGAGTGTCTTCTCTATGAGTAGCAGGGCAGAGCATCGAGCCACTGTGCTGCCGCACTGGGCTGATGCGCATCTTCCCACCGCATCGAACGTGCAGCCCCAACCCTGCTCGATCCAATGCTACAAGCCTAAAGCCCTCACATACATACATACATACATACAACCAGCTGGAAGGAGACCAGGGGTCTGCAGAAAACAAAGGTGGCCTTTCAGAGTCTCACCAGAATCACCTAGTCCTGGATTTAATGGGCTAAGCCCTGGAGCTTAAGCAGGGCTCTTTATTTTCCGTCGAGGCCAGATCTCACTATGCAAAGGAGTCCTGCTACCTTAGAGCAACCCAGCTTCATGCTGAGAATCTTAAACAAATTGAAATTTTAATGTAAAAAATGGACTGTGATTTACAATGAAGTCAGAACCTTCCAGGTCCCAATACTTTATTTCTTAAAAACAAAAACAAAACAAAAAAAACAAACACTTTTTTTTTACTTAGCTGTTAATACATGGAAAATTCTAGTCTAAAGACTAGAAAACTCCCAGTAATGTAAACACATGAATATTAAAACTCCATGCACTTTACAACAGAGAATTTGCTGCAAGGTGTAAAGACGCCACTCTGTTTACCGTGCACCACTGTTCCCCGAGCAAGGCAGCCTTCCCTTTTCGCTCAGTATCGTTAAACTCCATTTGGGTGAAAACCATCAAGCTGCGTCTCGCTTCAGCATGGCGGCTGACCCTCTCCAAGGGTCCCTTGTGCGGTGTAAAGTGTTTGCATCCTTGGGAAGTGCTTAATGAAAATGGACAGTAAATCACTTGATTTCGAGTTTGTATTTGTTTATTTGGCACCTGATTATAACCTGCTCATTGACCTTGCTGAGTAGGTGGTTGGACAAGAGCTCTGACTGATACCGACAAACACTGGAAACAGCAAAGGGTTTTAAAACTTTGCAAAATAAGTAACAGCCGAACAAATATATCATCCCATCCTATGGCTCCTGTCCTGTAAACACGTGTGTGGCCCTTAATCACACTAATAAAAGTGCTGAAGCCAAAGGGAATACCTGAATGAGAACAAGTTCGCAAGGCCAGGGCTTATTCCTGTAGGTTTGTCAGAGGAAGCTTGTCAAATAAACTGAAGAGTGATAGCTGCTATATTTTCCCTTATTATAATCCAGAAACAACATACTTGTCTGAACAAAATAAAAATAAGTCCTCTTTGAGGCTACTCTGTTTGCCTTGACAGCAAACTTGGGTTTTAAGCCAAGATTCCAGATTGTTTTTGTGAAAACATTTCCACTTGTCTGAAAGAGTATATATAATGGATATGTGATAGCAGTAATGCAATGCTGAAGTAATCTCCGGAGAATGCCCGCATCTCCGGGGACGCCGCGCTGCACTGGGTACTACATACCAGGAAAATAAAATTGGTATTCTAACAATATGGAGAATGCCTCCGATTTGTACCTCGCAAAAATACCAGTCCTCATTTATAATTCAGCTGTAATGTGCGCTTTCCTTGTAGGAAGTGTTTTGCTTTGGTAGGAACTGGAAGTGACAGCTGTGAAGGCTCTTTCTGACTTCACACGGGATCAGAGCGCGCCGCCGCACCGCTGCTGCACCGCGTGCTGAAAGCAGCTGATGGGACAGGCAAGGTGCTGTGACAGAAGCCCCAATCTGGAAAGTGGCTTCATGTATATCCTCCCGCTCGATTTGTGCTAGCTTTGATATTCAATGTCAGAACTTCTGGGAGAACAAGAGGAAACAGAGCAAGCCGACGGCAGGGGCAGAGGCAAACCCACCTGCAGGTAGGGGAGGTGTGGAGACCCCGGGCAGCATGCAGTTGCCTTGGAGAGGCTGCAACAACTCACTCGGTGTTTCATGTGAGCCTGAAGATCTCTGATCCCTGAATTAACCTGGGAGATGTAGGCCACTGGATGCGTGCCTGGGCTCGCGATGGGGTCCTGCTGCCTCTGGTGGCTGCACAGAGAAGGTCCAAAAGTACCTGCATGAAGCCAAGGACACTGATAGTAGAGGGCTCTTCTATCCTGCAGATGAAAAGCGTGGAAACTGAATCTAACTTCATTTTGTTAGTAAAAGTAATCAAACACTGAAGCAGTTGATTCGATGAATTTTCCAAATATTTTGCTCAATATTTTGACAAAAGCTACTGGAGATGGGGGGCTCTGAGCGTGGGGTAGGGGCCTGCAGGTACCCCTCCAAGTGCACACATTGTTAAAACACTGTGATACTGATCCAAAAGGCAGGTGACAATTTTAAAATGTCACAGGCATTACAGCCTCCATCCTGCTTGTCTTGTTTAATCTCACCAGCACAGCAAGAGACACCAGAGGAACAGGTACAAGCATCCTGCAGACCAGTTGGTGCTGACAGAATAGAGATGGCTACATTGGTCTGCACCAGAAAAATTGCAGCAAATACAGTTTTACAGGGGAATGGAGGAACGTAGCACAATAACGTACATCATTCGAGTGCATCCAAACCTCATAAAGTGCATTTTCCACAGAAGTTAATAGGGTTCCCAGATATGCATGTCTAAGGGCAGAATCTGGCCATGACTTTAACTATTTGAACAATGCAAATTTTAAATTTCAGACATATATCAAAAGGTAAGCCTAACTGCTCAGTCATTTTACTGAATCCTGGCATAAAGAAAAAAAAAAAAATCAATTTTAGAATCTGTCTGTAATTCAAAAGGAGGAGAAAACAGTGTAAAATATATTCCTTGAAGAGAGATGCAAGTTTCTCATTTATATTCGATCTCGGATGAGATTTGGTAAATGCAGGCCCTTCCACAAAGTGAATATTATAGTGAGGCCGTAACATTTTACTAACACGAATTCATAAGGTGACCCTGGAGATCAACAATAAAACAAAATTCCATAACAGACTTAAATAGCAAAAAGGGTTCGGTGTTTCTGTTGTCTACCCAAATATGTTTCAATCTGTACAGTTGTTCTAGGTGAATATTTCCCTATAATCTTTGTACGTGGCCTGTAAAGAATAAAACACAATTTCAATCAGCTAAAATCATGAAGCATTCTTGATAGCTGTACATTAGCTTTTTACAGCTGTCTTGGTTTTTATACTGTCTCTTACCGAGCGGATTTCCCCCTCCCCGCATCTATAAAAGGTAGGTAAATTAAACAAATTATGAACTATGTGGTGGTTGAATACTTTGTAAAATTGTAGAACCAGCTTTTAGAAACCTTTAATGCTCCATCTCCCAGAGGTGAAATGCCAGCCTCCATTCGGGTCTCTTTCAGTTGCCCTTGCCACTTCAAAATGTGTCTGGAAACAGCTCTGCAGATGGCCTCGTATGTTTTACAGGAAATATTACTTAAACATTGGAAAGGATCGAATTTCTCCTGTTAGGAATTACAAATCTGGATTTCATTTTCTCTCTTTTCCCCCCCAAACCATGGGAAAAAAATGTGACTGTTACATATGACACTAAGGAAGAATTCGGGATTTTTATTTTTTTTAATATGCCACTTGTATTGGAAAATAAAGAATAAATCTTGGAAATGTAACCTGGTTAAATAAGCCCTATTCTTCATATAAAATAGTAGCTAATCGAAAAGATTTCCCAAAAGCATCAAAGCTTTTTATATACTATGGTCTGGAAAACATATTGCATAGGATTTCTATTTTTGCTCCTATTCTTATGAATGTAGAAGAATAATAAACTTTTCTTTCAGCTTTGCAGAGAGAGTTTCCTAACATTTGAAGCATTTCTTACATATTGACCTTGGTTTATGTATTCTGCAAAGATTCATTAAGCTTATGGGGGTTCTATTGTCAGGAAAATGGTTAGCATTAGTAAAACACACAATTAAAATAGTAGCAGGTGATGTCAGTTTTAGTAGAGTTGACATTAATGACCTGTTCATAAGGGGCAATTTCCACACTAATGTCATGTTCTTTAAATGGAAATAGCCAGGAATACACATTTTCCATGTAAAATAACCCTTTTTGTAATTCATTAAATTCCCTTTCCCCCTATATTTAAGTAGACACCTTTCCAAGAGGGAGTAGAATTCCAAATAAAGACATAGGAAATTAAAATCAGGGTTCCCACAACTAGTCTACTTAATATTCATATCCAGGAAAAGATCCATAAACTCTTTTTCTTCTTTTTTATTAACAAAGGAAGTAAACTCCCCCTGACAGTCCATTTTTCCCAGCCGTGCAGCAACTGCCTTTGTTTCGGGTTGGAATTAAATACCCTTGTGAAGCCGTGCATGCAAGAGCTGGTGGCTGGGCAGAGACAGGCGCAGGAGGAGGCTTCTGCCGTGTCCCACCTGCGGGACCCACATCCACCTTCACAGGGATGGAGTTGGTGCCCGAGCAATCCACATGGATGGTGAAAGTCCTGCAGAGCCCCAGGAGCCATGGCCAATGTGTTGTTGCCTTCCCATTGCTGTAAGACCAGCATCGCCAAAAGCGCTGTCTGTTTTTTATAGGGGCAGCTGTGGTGGGTCCCCTTTTGGCCATTTCTGATTCATTACGCCCTAAAGGCTCAGCCTGGATTCACTCAATTCTCCTAACACAGCTCTCCATTAAAGTAGATTTCCCATTTTTGCTATTTATGGAAGAAAGCAAAAAAAAGGGGGGTTCAGGGATGTCCTCTGCGAGCTGCAGAGAGACAGAAGGGCAGGATGCAGCCCCCAGGGCAGGATCTCATGGGGAGCACAAGCACACATTACCCACCGCCGTCACCCCAGGCCCTCCCATAGTGCTTCCTCAGGGACCAACGCAGGGCTGGGTGGCACTGATCCCATGCCCTGGGACACTGCACACCACACCACCAGCACCAGGGGATGTGAGCACAGTGGCAGATGCAACTGCGGCATCGGGGTTGGCGTCACGGGCCAAACGGGACACTTCTCTAGCGAAACAGGATCGGTTGTCTTGAGCTCCCCATCCACGTCTTCTCACGCCCCTCTCCTCCACCATAAAAATGTTTTCTTTATTCAAGTCAGTGTTATTGTCATGGTAATTACTTCAAGGAAAGCAGTGCAAATCCATGACTGGCTGTCTGTCCATGGCACCAATCTGCCAAATAATTTGGCACCGTCCGCTCTAATTGGCAGCCGCTGCCGAAGAGACACCCAAGCCTGAAATGGGGTTGCTGCGGGTCATCCTGCGACTGCATCGGAATTTGGCAGCCCAGCTCGGAGTGGCAGCGCGCGGTGGCTTGCTGCCCTGAGCCTGCCTCCGGCCAGCGCGAGCCCCTTCTCGTGCCTTCACGCTTCTTCTTCTCCTTTCCCTCAGAAAAGGAAAAAAAAAAAAAAAAAAGAAAAAAAGAAGAAAAAAAAAAAAGTGAATTAAGGGTAGAGTTTCACCCTTAACTTTGAATCTCTTTGCTTTTGTGCGTGTCGCAACCTTAACACAGTTTTTTGCACTTAATTGTAAATCTCAGGGCTGCTGATGAAGCAAGAATAAAAATTATAGCACAATCAGGAGGGGTGGGAAAGGAAAATGGATTTTACAAGTGCACACTTTAAAGAAAAGGAGCTGGTCTAAAACATAAATAAAAGTCAGCCCGAGGGACTGCACCTCTGGCATTAACTGTCTAGCCACCAAGGGCCATTACGGTACAAATTTCGGGTCAGCTAAAGAGCATTTCTATGGCAGCTGAATATTCAGACCTGTAAAGCAGCCGTCCACATCAGAGCAGCTCAACCCCCCTGCGAGGCAGCGCCAGGCAGAGGAGGTCCGAGCCCTGCTGATTAGCTCCCCGCAGCTCTCTTTTAAGTATTTGAGGAGGGAAGGGAAGGTGAGGAGAGGTCACCCTAATCGATGGCTCCTCGTCCCCCACCTCCTCTCTGGGGCAGGAGAGGCTGGCATGGGCAGGAGCACGGCGTGGAGGTGAGCAGGGTGGGATGAGGATGGGCAGAGCCTATAGCACATAAAACATCTGGCCATTTAGCTCTGCATCCTACTCCTGCCTGCCCCTCGCTCCCTCTACCTGCATCGGGGAGCCCTCATCCCCGGCATGTGCTCGCTGTTTTGCCCCAGAATGGGGAGATATGAAAGGCAATTCTGCCAGCGAGATGAATTTGGGAATTTAAAGCCTATGATGTAATTAGATCTTTCAGAAGGTGATGATTTCATCCATTTTGTCTAGACTTTTTACTATGGTCACAGTAATTAGAGGCAGAGGGGGATGAAATCCTCTTGGTGTTATAGGGCCAGCTGCACACGAGTGGTGTGTGGGGGGATGCTGGGGCAGCCTGGCACCTGGGCTGCTCAGCCCTGTACACTGGGGGGATGGCAGGCAGTGCTGGCAATGGGGAACCTTGTTTTCCTCCTTCCTCCTGCAAGGGATGGATGGAAAACCAACCTGAGCGCCAGCAAACGCAGACACCTTATTATCAAAAGATTTACAGGCACACCCTTTGGTTAGCAATCCCATTTTTAAAAATCACGGTGTGGATTTTCCCTGTTTCTGTGGTCCTATCAGCATGAGAGACAATTGCCTCATTTAACAAACCGGTTCATCTTTTCCCTATAAGCTGTATTATGTAAAAGGAAAAAAAAAAAAAAAAAAAAAAAGCCAGAAAGAAGATTCCCAGTACAGAACATTATTATGAATAGGCTGAGAGAAAATGCAAATCACATGTAAATATTTATGTGCAAAATTCAACAGAAATAAAATGATTTATCAGCAAAACAGGAAAAAAAAAAAAAATAATAAAAAAAAAATAAACACTAAAGCCTTATCCATTTTGGAGTGTTTTGTCATTAAAATAATAAAAATAAAAAAAATCTCCGCTTTGTAATTGTTGCATCTTTCCCGAGCTCTTTACGTTCTCTCGAATAAGAAAAAATGCTAATCTGCCTCATTAATAATAATAGAATGCAATTTTGGAATAGGCTCTAATAATGATTATTAGTTCCTTTGTGGGTTTTGCTATTCTGGCATTAACATGGGGTCGGGATTAGGCAGCCTCTAAATTTTTCAGATACATTTTTCCACCCTGCGAGAAGCCACCCCTCGCGGGGGCAGCACCAGGACGGCCCCCTGCCACTGTCCCCATGCCGGGGCTCGGCTCCTGATTTCGGGGGCTATTTTCAGGAAAGGGGAAAGCCTCTGTGAGCAGATCCCTGCCGGAGCTGCAGCCCCGCGGCGGCTCCCCTCCGCTCGCAGCTCTCCGCCTGGCACGGCCCCGCGCCGGCTCAGCTGGGACTTCGCTAAGGATCTCGCTTTCATGGGCAAACACAGCTTCACCTGCCCTCCAAATCCCTCTCTGCTCCTTCTTTCCCAGCCCTCCCAGCTGAGCTATGTTAATCAGGTGGGGGACACAAGGTAACATTGAAGTAATTCAGCCAATTAGGCCCTGAATTGTTTGCATCCAACAGCATTTTGTATTTCTGCAAATGTGTGAAATGCAAAATGTGCCCTGCAGCAAAAACGACAGCAGCCATGTACTGGCGGCATGTCAACAGATCCTCGGAACGGCTGACGGCTGATACTGATGCATACATATGTTTGGGAGAGTGTGGACTTTTTTATGTGCGCGCTTCTCCGGCGAGAGGAGCCGGAGCCGGGGGTCTTGGTGGCAGATGGGCAGGGGTAACAGGGATTGGCTAATCCCAAATCTGCATTCGCTTCTTCACGTAGCAACTGGGGAAAGATGGAGCCAGCTGTCAAATGGAAGACTTTCATGGTCCCCTGCACACAACAGCTGCACAGGCCCTGCCTGCTTGGTTCTAAATTATTAAACATCTTTTTAGTTTGTTCCAGCTGCAGGCATCAGTGTGTTTATGCAGCCTTTGTGCATTTTACATATGATTCCTTCTCCCCTCCTCTCATCAAAATGCTGTTTGTAAAAGTCATTATCCCATCTGTGCCCCAGTTTGGCCAAACAGCCTAAGACAAATCCGATGCTATTCTCCTTCCAGGACAATTTGGGAGTTGAAGATGATTGCAGTGACTTGAGACTTTAGGGGTTTGGTGCTTTTGCTTGCTTTCACTCCACCACCTGTAAGCGGTGGTGTCATCTCAGCAGCTTAAGGGTACACACATGTAATAAGGATCTTTGCAAGTAAGATTTTATCCTTGGAAACATGGCTTTAGAAAAAAAAAAAAAAAAGGAAAAAAAAAAAGAAAAAAAAAAAGTGCCTATCTGTCTATAAGGATTTTTCTGAGCATTTTCATTGGGGAGGGGTGATGGGAGAACCTGCTTTAAATAATCTCTCACTGGCAGCTAGCTTCCCTGAAGATTTCAGCAACAATAATACTGTTATTATTTTCAGGAGACATGAATATTCACAGACTAGGTATAAACCTACCCTGCTTAAATGGGATAGCTCTGCGAGAAAGCCAGTGACTCCTAACTCCTGGACTACAGCTAAAAATGTCTGTGAAGTAATAATGTAATAAACACGCCACTGGCAGTACAAAACATGACCTGATGTATTAATTATATTCCAGAACAAAAAATGGCTTGTTTGAAACGACTGCTTCCTGCAGGATATTCTGGTTACAGCCAGATTCCAGCACAAAGCAGGTCCCGCTCCCTCCCGTGATGAGCGAAGCCCCTGCCAGCGCCAGGCGCTCTGCAGCAGACATTTATTAACCCTTTTGTCCTGCACGTGCCTAGTTTTGAAGTGGGTATGTGCATATTTACAATACATGTATATATATTATTTTTCCATTTAAGTCTCCCCACCCGCTCTCTGCTGGCTGCCCCCCGGCGTGTCCTTGGCTGGAAGGGCTGTGAGGAGCTGTGCGGGTGCCAGGGCTCGGCTGGCTTTGCCAGCATGGTGACAGAGATGGTCAGGGTCCCTACTGCCACCACGCCTGAGGACAGGCCTGAAATTGGGGCAGGATCTGCCCCATCTGCCTCCTACCCTCTCCCAGGCTTGGGCTTGACTCCAGCACTGGAGAGATCTTGTCTGCGAAAGGCCATTGCCTCAATCAGCATTTGAATGACATTCCTAACCTTTTCCTTAAGTTCATTAATCCCTTTGTGTTTTCCAGCTCTAAGACCCTAAGTCAGGATATCATGTAAGCATAAATTTGAAGTTTATGATAGGATTTATGTTTAAATAAGAGCATCTGTTTAAATACCTTATGAATCAAACCTCTGGACTGAATTTACGGTCATCTGCGTGGGGAGAGAGTGGGGAGGCTTTAAAAAACAACGATCAAAATCGATTCCAACTCACAAATCTTGGATTTTCGGAGAAGCGCACTTCTGTTTGGAGAACCCTTTCTAGAAACGTTTGGCAATTGACCCGATTCTCTGTAGGCTAGCAAGGCGCAGAGCTACGGAAAATGATTGAAATCCTGCTGAAGATATTTCCATAAATATCTTCATGGCCTTGGAAGTTCAGCAGCACAGAAAAAAAATAAAACACACCGAGTGCTGTCATCTGAATGTGCAGGAGGACAGGTGGGCACCCACGTTGGTTAGCTGGCCATTCAGGTTTCCTTGTTGGAGTGCAACAGGACATAAAACGGTCCTTGTAGGACTCCTGTCCTCCAAATGCCTCCACGTCATCTCAGCCTGGGTGAGCCCTGCTCCCCCTGCCGATCCGACGTGCTCTTAGTCATAAACCACAAATCTGTCCGTGTCCTCGTGGAAGTCCTTGGGAGGATTTACTGGGAAGGTGAACGGGCCTTCAGTCTGCCTTTGGCCTTGCAACGATTGTGCAGGCAAGGGCAACACTCCACATATTCAACAGGGCTAAAACATCAGCCCCGCTCCCTCAATTGCATCGAAACAGCCTATCCCTATGAAAAGACACTTTTTTAACCTTATGAAGGAGAAAGTGCCTGCTAGGAAAGTGTCCATTTTGAAGAGCGACCTCTTTGGGGACAAGCAGCAGTTACAAAGGGCTGGCCCTTTTACAGGCCAGACTTGATGCACAGTGCACACTGTGCACCAGGAACTAGTGAACTTCACAAGCTGTTTGTACAAAATCCTCATCGGCTGTAAAATATCACTTGCATATAGCACAGTATGTGCGGAAATGCCTTAATGAAGCACTAAGCATTTATTGAACTTCACTTACTTTAACTGCAGCTGGTAAAAGGTTTCCTTTATTGTCCAGCCCCAGAGGACAGTGGTGAAACCAAAATTTCCATGAATGTAAATTCCAGCTTCAGCTAATTTTGATGACAATGACTTCTCTTCTTTATGAGGTGCATAATGAGCCGGACCACAGTCTAGCCAAAAGCCATGACAAGCTCCAAGCATGCCCCAGTGGCCGTCAGTGCTTTCTGTACCCAAGGTTTAAACAGAGACTGCCTCCAGTCAGCGTACATGAAGAACCCAGCTCGGCGATAGACAAATGACTCTTTTGTTTTACATTCTTTTTTAATTAGCCTCTTTTTAATGACCTGAGTTAATAAGTGTCAAAAGGTGCAAAACACAGCATGACTTCATTTTTAAAAGAGAGCATTTGCCTTTAATCTCATAAGTAAAGCAAGTGCCCTCTTTAAATATCAGCTGCAAATCCAGATATTATATTGTACGGCATAATAGTTTGCTGTGTATGGCGAATCCCCGTCCCTTGCTCCGATAGCTCAGGCTCCACAAACTCGGCCGTACAAACCCACCTGAATTTGTGTGCTATTTCAATGACAGATTGCTAAAGCATTGATAAAAAAAATAAATAAATTTGAAAGCTTCTCTGTTTCCCAAAGTTCTCACATCTAGACTGAGACCTAGAGACAAATTAAGAAGGAAAAAAAAAATAAAAATCACCTGCCACTAGAAAGGCATAAAGTATCCTGCTGAGAGCAGTAGAATTTTTTTTTTTTTTTTTTTTAATTTGCCACAAATTTAGAAATCAGACTATTTTTTTTACTTTTTATGCAGCTCCGTTTTCCCACGGGCAGCTCATACCAAAGAAGCGGCCAAAAGCCCTCCAGGTGCCATATTCCTCCTGTTTTCCCAGAAATCTCCCCTCTGCCCTCCCTTGTAGTATTTTTTTCTCCTCCAACTTGTTATTTTAGAAGGACATTCAAATACAATGATGAATTATCTCTTTGCTGCTAAAACTTAGCAGAAGCTATACATGACTGGTAATATTTTCATGCCCAGCACACGCTGCCCTTGGGTGGACCAAGGTCTTCCTGTGGGGGACACTACTCCCTGTCAGCAAGAAACGTGCTGTCCTTTGATGTCATGGTGTAAGAAAACCTTCTGTTGCTCCCAAAAAAGCTGCCTGGGAGAGGACAGTGGTGGCACATCCTCTAACCATGCACACCTTCCAGCTCTTGTTGAGCACTGCCCCCAGTCTTCCTCTACGGTGGCTGTCAATCACGCTGCATCGTGACAGATTATATGTTGATTTTGCAATACAGATTAATTTCCACCAGAGATTACTCCAAAACTAGGAAGGTCATTTTCAGCTGCAGTGATGGATGGGCTGCAACCCCAACTGAAAGCCTCCAGTTTTGGGGAAGGCTCCGACACGGACCTAGAGCAGGGCTGGTGGCTCAGCCTCATCTCACCTCCTGTCCAGGCACAGGATTAAACCTCTGCTTCCAGGGGTGAAAACGCAGGAGACTAATTCACAGAGTCACTCGACCTCTTTATAATATTGATCTTTTCCTGCAGCTAACAAAGAGAAAATTGTCTAAATGCTACAGTACATCTACGCAGAAACACAGAGATCATAAAATAACACAGACACATTACAACAATACCAGGGCTCTCTGCAGAGCTGCGTGAACTTCTCCTGCTTACCAAGAAATTACAGGGCTGGTAACATTTTACTGCAGATCTATTGCCATGCTGTTGTAAATATAGGCCAACCTACAAAACAGGAATAAATGTATTTGCCAGTAATTAAAAACATGACATGAAAAATTGAGCTTGTGTCTTTCTTTTCTTAAGACAATTACGAATTACTTTTTTTTTTTCTTTTTCTTTTTTTCTGTAGAGCTAAATATTCCTGATTTTACTGGGCCGGGGTCATTAAGCGAGAAGGTATACTACAATAATAAAATTATCAACAGAGCTTTTGACAAGCAGTCATGTGCTTGTAAATGAAATTTATTTAGGTGCCACTCAAAACATTGTAATTAAGAGGTACAGAATGTATTACCAGATGGTTCCTGTTTAGTATCTATTTCCTTTAGAGAGCAAGGTGATTAGGGAGAGCACTAACTTGTAACTGAGCACCAAACACCCCACAGGCCTGATCCAGCGCCTGTTGGAGTCAATTAAAAACTCCACTTGACTTCTACGCCAGGAAAATCATCTCCACCCACTACTTATTTCCACTAATACTTTCTTTTTCTCTGTGAAACTTTCTTGTATTTCAATAAATAACATGCATCCTCGTATATCTGTGGGGCAATGCTGGCTGTTGAGAACAGTGATATTTTTACCAATCAAAAATACATCTAATTAAATCCTTTAATCAAACTCTTCTACATTTAAATAATTAAAAGACAGCACTGAGCAACAAAAAGGACCTTTCTGTTTCAAGCACAACAATAGAAGACTAGATATCCCCTTGAACATCAGTGACTCAGGGAAAAGACACCTTTTATATACATGAAAGAAACTCCATCAGGCAAAGTGAGACCTTGCTGCTCTGATCTTTTCTTCCCCATTGCACGCGATCTCTGTTAATCATTATTTAGTTTTGTGATGACATAAATATTTTTATTTTTAATTCACACGACTGGGATTTTCGAAGTGATATTAAATACTTTCGGATGAAAGTGTTAAATTCACACTGGGAAAACAGAAATTATTTTTAAACAGAAAATAGTTTTCCAGTGGAAAATGGAAAAAGCTTTTCAGCAAAAGAGTTTCTTTCACTGCAGTGAACTAGCGGGGGTCACCCAGCTCCTGCTAGTCTGAGTAATCCCACTGAAGCCCCTTGAAAATTTCATGTAAACGAAAATTGAAAACTCAATCTAAAACCCTTCCCAGCCTCTCAAGGTGCTTATGAAACCCATCAGCCCTGCACACGATGCAAGGCATGCAAAGAGCGCTGGGCTTACTTTGGTGTAATTACTGAGATGCTTGAAGCCAAGCACATATTTGAATACATCACACCACCGACCCCAGCATCTTCCTAATGGAGACAGCATGTTTCCCTCTAGGTTCAAAGGGAATGGTACCAGAGCAACAGCCTCAGATCTATGTTTTTTACTGTCTCCATAGATGTCTATAATGGGCTGCATCCACTCTCCAAAACCTCGCAGCAGATTCCTACAGCTGGTAACACGGTTTCTGTGCAATATACTTTTACTGATTTTTTTTTTAGACTGTCACCACTGAAAGGTAAATATCGGCATAAGGCTAGGAGATTCCCTCCCATACATAAAAGTCTCCAAAGACACTGGGAAAAAAAAACAGGGGCTGCTCCTGCATCCCATCCTTGCCCCTGCAGGGAGCTGGGTACCATGTCCCAGCACACCATGGCCACACACTGCCCATGACATTTCACACTCCACCACATACAGCACACACAAAAAAGTGTGCCCTGCCTGCCAGAGGAGCTGCAAAACCAAGAGGCACTGATGGCTATTCCTACTCCCACCTGGCACAGCATCAGGTGGCTGCCAGCTCCTGCTCACGCCTGCAGACACAAACATTTCTTGATGCTCCTGCACCTTGAAAATGAAAATGGGAGTTAGATTTGAATGCAGTTTTGAATTGCTTAAATCAATGTTGGTTTAGGAAAAAAAAACATTCATGCCTTATTTTAAAAACAGCCAAACAGAAAGGGCTCAGCCTTTAGCACAAACATGCACTTTCCTTAAAGTAAAGCTGGGAGAAGAAGACAAATTTTCATGTCATAAAAATTCAGCTTCAAAAAATATGCCAAACTGGGTTTTACGATGATTCACCAGGACAGACCACAGACTGGCCTGAGCTGCTCCTTCCCCACCAGCTCCACGTGTGCACACGCACGGTATATGTAAGGCAGACTTGTCCCCAGCTGAGCTGGGTCGAAGGCTCCACAGCCAAATTTTGCCAACTCCAGTTCCCAGAAGGACACTAGAAGGGAGCAGGACAAAGGTTCTCATGGCAAAAACCATGCCGACTGACCTGCCTTTAATTTTGTGAGGGCAAATAAGTGTTCTGACATACCTACTGCCACTTCCAAAGCTTTATTTTAAAGCTGAGAATTTAACTGACACTCAAAAACCTGCTACACACCAAGCATTGAGCTCTTCCTGAAAAATTAACACTGCTTAACTTCCAATTCAGATGGAAAATATCATATTTATTAGATGTAAAGTATAAGTAAAGAAAAAATGCATATGTGCATTTGTATATACACAGATGAGGAGGTAACCTGTGGTCCTAATGACTTCAACCCACGAACTAGGTCATGCAGATGCCATTTCTTTATTCTGTATGTTCAGTTAAACTTACATAAAATACATCATTTTTTTGAGAATTTGTCCTGTGCAGTGTTTTGAGTCCCAGTAAGTTTCAATTAGTTGTCCTCATTCCATCAAACCAAATTTAGTCCAGGCATATCAGTTGTGAGTTGTAAACTTTCTTCTTTTTTCATCAAATGCAGAAAATCATTTCATAACTTCTTTTTTCTTTTACAGACACAGAACTGTCCTAGGAATTCAGATTTTCCAAAGGCTGTTTTGATCTAGCATAGATTTTCTATTTATTTGCCAGAATAATACACAAGTCCTGGTCCGCCCCGAACATCGAAATGGCAGAATTTCATGACACCAAACCAGGACATGGGTCAGGACGAGTAAGCCCACAGCATGAACCACAAATAATTTATACCTTCCGGGAGCATTTTTAAGTTTTACTAGCTATTGTCATAGCTGCATACATTTATAATTAACTAAAGCCAGTAAAGTGGGTAGCTTTCAACACTTTCCCCATACCAAACAGAAAGCACAGCATTGCTTTCCCCCATGTCAAACAATACCAAGAGCATTTAAAGCAGTTTCTTCTTAGGCTGCACAAACTTTAATTTCAAACCAAATGATCTCTGTATTTCAAGCACTTTTTTTCTCTCTGACACATTTTAATGACAATAATTTTGTAAATTGTCAATACATAATCATATCAGCTCATGCCTGCTTTTCAATCGGCACCTCCAGCTTGCATTAATTAAACAGCCTGCCTGACACCGCATCGTCTTGGTAAACAAACCAAGTGAGATTTTCAGAAGCCGCGGTGCGAACTCTTTTCTGGAGATCAGTTATTAAGCTGCAGGTTTCTGTTTCATTTGCCCGCCTTTCACTTTAAAGCAAGCAGCAGCCACTGAGAACACAATAATGAAAGAGGTCATGGAGCACCAGTTGTGCATGAAAGATGCGAAAATTTACTGCAAATGAGACAAGAGCAGTAAATTCATTTTTATTCAAATTACTGTCATCATACATTACCACTTCTCCTGTAAACATTGTGCTTCAGACAGTGTGACAGCATATTATTATTTGCGAGATTATACTATTATTAAGCTATTAACATGTCACCTCCTGCTTGAAACAATGACTCAGCTTGGTACTGTATAATAGGACAAGTTCGGGAGACAAGGCGAGGTGACGGAGAGGTTAGTTGTAAGAAGGGAGGCCATGCATAGAGTGACAGCTGGCACTTAAAGGCTAACATTTATTCAAAAGAGCCCACATAATGAGGATGCGATCCGCTTTTTATTTCCATACTGTACCCATCCACTTTCCACGAACTCGTGCTTTTCCCGTCCCCGGGCAGCGCGCCCCTCGGTGCCCACGGCGGCGAGGAGCCATTGGTGGTGCTCGCCCCGAGATGTCTGTCCTTCTTCCGGCAGGGACGCTGAGAGAAGTCCTGTAGGTATTATCGTGAGGTCCCCGGGAGGCTGCTAAGCATTAAAATTTCATCGTTTGTAGGCTTCAAAGGCATTCAGGGCAAAGTTGCCATCCAAAGTTGCAGGAACATGCGAATTGCATCGGATGGCATGTTCCACATTCATGACAGTCCTTCTCCATAGCCTGCTGCTTCTCAAAAACTTCCATGAGCTTTGTGGGAATGTTTCCCTGCCTCGTACTGCAGCCAGGCAGCACGGTTTGTGCTCCCTCACTGCTCCCCAGCAGCTCTGCTTTGCTTTCACCTTGAGCTTTATGGTGGTTCAGCAACCACGCGGCTCCGTGCAAGGCTGCGCCAGCCCTTCCAGTGCTCACAGCCTCTCTCCCCGGCATTCATAGCCCTAAGGTAAAGACTGCTTCTTCTTATGCCCTGCTTTATTGCCCTTCCGCTCTGACTTCTGCTTTCTCTGTCTGCTCTTTATTAAGTTTCAGCTTGTTTATGGAAATATTCCTTCTTGAGCCTTCGCAACCATCGTGAAAAAAAGAAAAAATAAAATAAAAAACAACAAAAAAATACAGTCATTTTGTGAAATGAAGTAAACATCAAGCTCTGCTTTAAATTATTTGGGAAAGCGCATGTAGCACAGAGAGGCAGCGTGTTACCAGCAATGCCCTCCCGGCTGGCAGCACAGCCACACACGGGTGTAAAGCTCCAAGGTTCACCTTTCCACACGTGGGATGCAATGAAAGCCATGATGCTCATGAAGCTGCCAAGACTCAGCCCGTAGAAGCATCATTTCAGCACCATCCCAGGTCAGAGAAAGACAACTTTGATGTCTTGAAAGCTTGGGCAATGTGCACGGTTTTGTTGACTTTGCCCCTGAACAACTCAGAAACAAGGCTATGCAGAAGGGTGTCTGCTGTGCCTGCACAGGGAAATCCTTCTCTTCTCCTTCCCTGTTCCCCTCGCTCACCAGCCTCTGTTGAAACCACTCCAAAACCTCTTTCTTTGGTAAACATGAGCTCAAACCCTGCTCCCAGCTTTGTGGTACATTTTGTGGGTGCCCTCCCATGGTGCAGAGCTGAGCCCAGGCACTCCCTATCCCTGGAAACCACACAGATTAAAGCCATAATAATAAAAGTAGATTAAAATGGACGTTTAGACTATTTGGGCATGGCGTGCTTCACTATTGCCCATTTCTGGGGCATTTCCACTAAATGGGGCTGGATGAGGCTGTTTGGGTCCTTGTGTCTGGGCCCCTTCTGTTGCAGACAACACGCCCTGTAATCCCCTGTCATCGGGCTCTGCTTTAAGAGCCGTTAGTGGTTTTTCACATCGTTACCCACATATGGAGGCTGCTCCACAGCCTCGCGGCTTTGATATCAGAAACCTTCTCCTAAATTTCTGGCCTTTGAGTAGTTGCAGGTAGTTGATGCCTATTTGTTACGGAGCAAGCTTTATCCCGCAGTCCTTTTTCCCTCTCACTTGAGCACAATAATCATGTACATTAGCATTGGCAGTCTACATTTTCACCTCTCATTTCCCATAAGCAAGAGTTTTTTCTCTTTCTAAATATGCATTTCTCTGTCCAACACTGCCTTCCTTTTGCTAACATCACCCTCTTGCATCAGTTAAGTTTTTTAGCCTGCCACAGCATGGTTGGGCTTTCTTTGCCATGGGCTACCCCAACCCGCCAGGCTCTCCTGACCCTGCTGGTGGAAGCATCCTCTCCCACAGCTCAGCTCTCCTGGCTCCTCGAGGAGATGTCCTGGCAAGAACTTACTGCATTTAATCACACAAGCAGGACTGGTATTGACTGGCTTGTTATTTTAGGAGAATAAATACTCCTCAAGGTCATCCACAGAATTAAAAATAGTCCAGCGAGGCTGTAGGAAAGAGGCTCTGCTCTGTTGCCTCACTGCTTGCTGTTACTGCCCACCTGCCTGGCCCTGGCTCAGCGCACGTGAGACTCCCAGGTGGACACCAGCACTGCCAGCAGCCCCCAGTGAAGGGGTCGGGATTGTGCTGCCTTCCCCCAGCACTGGGTGCCCAGCCAAACTGTGCAGCACTTCTGCCAAAAAACGTCTATCCCTATCCCAAGTGGAGGGACTGCACATAGGGGATGCTGTGTGGACTCACTGAGGATCTTCCCTGGAGGTCCTTAGGCACCCAGCATCACCAGAGCCATTTGAGCTTTGTGGGTACCATCCTTGTACCCCCAGCTCTGCATATTTATTTAAAATAAAATTCAGACGCGAGAATCTCAGGCTTGACTCCTGAATCATATTGGGACACATAGACACAAACTATATTCAATTTACTGGATGCGTAGAAAATTGCACTGCCTTACTGATTATCCTCGTAGCTAAACAAGAGCTCGGGGGCCTGAGTCGTAGTGTCAGTTTTTAAAATCTTAACTATATGAGATATACGGACCCCTGCTTCCCATCAAAATTAATAAAGTTGGACAAAACTCAGAATAAGAAATCATTTCTGTGGTTTTTAATCTGGCCAGTAATCACTGCTCTCAGGCAGCACAGCCCAGTGCACTAACAAAAGATCAGCACAGGAACCATTAAATGCTGAATTTTCCCAGTGCACTGCAAATGCACATATAAACACTGGGTAACCTTAGGCTTAATCAGGCTTCAAAACTCAGTTCAGCACCTCTTAAAACACTTTTTTGTTTACACTGCTGCAGCTTAGGCTTGCATTTCCTTGCATGGTATTAGCCACATTTTCATTCTTAATTTTTAACCAGGATCGAGTAAGAGCGCAAAAACTGCTCTTAAATACAAATTAATGATGTCATAAGAGCATGCAGAAATCACAAGGGAGAACTGAGAAAAAAAAACTTTAAATCACAAAATCAGCAAAAACCTAAACCGGTTCTGCATTTCTCCAAGCTTTGCCATAGATTACTTAAGCTGCAGGAGCTGAAAGAAAATATGGCAGTAAATGATGAGAGTATGCTCTCGTGTCCTTCACACTTTCCTCATAATTGCTAACAGCAGCGGTTGTCCCAGTGCTTAATAATGTTGTGCTGTAAATACACGCTGCAATGTCCAAAACTAAAATATGTTAAAAGCCAACAGCAATAAGGGAAAAAAACAAAACACAGGTAACAGATCAGGTGCAGGCAGCGTGGAGATATCAGCAGTGTGCCGGCCAACAAAGGGATGGTCATTTGTGCCGTGATGACAAATATTTGATTTGATTTATCAAAGAAGTAGACAGCTTGATGAGGCCAAAGCAGAACAGCCTGCAATCTCCCCCTCCCTGTGCGTGGATATATGTATGTATTTTCATAGAGACACACAAAAAACACACAGCGTTTCATCATACAGTGAAAGCACTCACTCTAAGATTTTTTTTACAAATATCCTCAAAAAACCCTTATCTGTAAAAACAGGGGAAAGTAGCTGTTCCCTCACAAAGAGGTCACCGGGAGAGGCAGGACGAGCTGCGCGAGGCAGAGGGCTTGGTTTCTCTGCTCCCCCTCTTGCCATTCCTCCGATCCTGCTGGTCGGGACTGAGAGAGCTGTGAAAAAGCTGAACGGCCGCCACCGAACCCATGGCAGCCTGCTCCGGCTGGGGGATCGCCTGCGCTCGCCGCTGATTAGACTGCATTATTTCTATTATCCTATTGGGCTTCACACTAGGAATAGAGGCACTTGCCCTTATTTGAAACTAGCAGACACCAGGAGAATTTGCTGATTGCTAATGAGAAAGCGAAGGTTTTGTTGATATCATCTGGGACGTTCTTGCTGTGGTCTGCTATTAAGATCTGGAGCTCTACATAACACACCATATTAAGCAGGCAGTGACTTTATTATGGGATCAGTATAACTTTTCATGTCTGGTGTACTCCTAAAGCCTAGGCTAAAACACCTTTTTCCAGAATATGAAACATAATATCTTAGTGCTAGCTGCATTATTTAAAAAGGGGCAATGTGGTTCATAACTTTACATTTATTGCATACTTTTAAGCCACTTGACCCATATAAATATTACTATAGAGTTGCCCTCAGTTATTAAATTCTTATTGCTTATAAAAAGGGCAGCAGGAAGTATATAATCTATAGACTAAGGTGTGTTTTTTTTAAGGGGGAGAGGGAAGAATAAAAAAAGGAGGAAGGCTGGAAACAAATGTGTTTTGATCCTGGCCACAGCCTTGAAGTTAATACTTTTTCTGGCTTAAAGCAACAGTCTGTTTATTTAAACTTCAGGAATCAGGTACCGGCATAGCAAGTAGGTCCCTACCTTCTTGAAGTTAAACTGGAAACCCCACCTCTTAAAAGAAATTGTTTGCAGAAACTTTTCCATTTTATTACAGTCAAGGCCAGGTAAAAACGGGGCAGGAGCATTTGCTGCGGTTCCAGGACGATTAAAGAAAAATCACGCTGCTTTTAGGGCTGTTTTGAGATGGTTCCTGCGGCCAGAGCCTCCTGCAGGCAGCGGGGACCTCAGGGTGCACGCCCGCACCCTTGCACTTCTCAGTGCTTTCTGCTTCGCGCACACACGTGTGACAGCGAGGACAACACATTAACATAGGTAATTTTACTTCAGAGTTGCTTGGGGCAGAACCTCTAGACCTAGAGGTTACTGCTGTCAGAGTAGGACCTTTTTCTTCCTGTCACTTCTTTCAGAGATGAAGGGAAAGATTTCCCTTAGCCTACAGCATTTAGCGTGCAAACGCTCCACCACAACATTTTGAAACTATAGAAATCATGAAACCAGCCTGTGACCTTCCATTTCAGTGACAGTACAGGAATCCCTTGAGCAGCGGAGGCATCCTCTGATATTTGGAAAAGTGTCATGTTTTCTTTACAGAGAAAACTGTCATATTGTTGTTGGCATAAAATACAACACTTCCTGGAGTTGTGATTTCCTTGTTTGCTACAAAATGTCACCTGGGCAACTGACATGTTTGTGTTTTGCTTAGAGCAACTTACCACTTATGATATTCAAATATAGTTGATATTGATACCTTAAGCTGTGCTGAAAGGAGCAGCAATTACAGATGTCTGAAATTCCTCAGGAAAAGGCAGTTTAGCTAAAAGATGCGGACCCTTATGAAAATGGCAATTCTGCTGCAAGTTAAACACAGCCCTTACACAATTTGCAACCTATTGATGTGCCATGCAGTAATTCTCCAGCAGGAAAAAGTCTCAGGAAGAAGCAGGCTCACATAAATGAGATGCTTCCCCAAAATAAGCAACTCGGTTTTCACAGGGAAAAAAAAAAAAATAAAAAAAAAAAAATGCTCAGCCTGAAGCAATAATAGTCAGCATAGCTGACTAGGAAAGTACAGGGCTTTTAAATCATCCCTGTATTTTCATTTTAAAGTATAGAAGGATTTTAATCTGAGCTAGCACAGCCCTATTATAGTGTTGCTTTTCTGAGGCAACTTTAACCTTTCTTTTAAATACCAGAGTTTGTATCTGGCATTATTGTTATTGTTATTATTATTAATAATAATAATAATAATTTGTATTTATAATTTTTAATGCTGCAAATAGCGAGTTTGACTGAAATCAAGGGTGCTGAGAGGTGTCACTTCAGTTTTTCACAGCTAAAGAGCTGAAGGAAAGGAAATTATATTTACATTTTTAAAACTCCAAATGGTTTTAAACCAAGTAAAATTAAAGTCTTTAATTACACAATGCTGCAATAGTTAAGGAAAGTTAAATTGCTATCTTAGATCATGTAATCTGAAGCAGCAGCTGATCTTCAAAGTATATTTCACAAAAGCAGCAAAATGAGTGTTGGAATATTTGAGGGTTATTTAACATTTTCAGTGACGTTTCTTTGCTAAAGATGTCTTAATGTAAAATAAAGAAAAAAAAATACACCTCTGATCTGGGTAGAGAGAGAGGCTATGTTTGTTGCTTTCCAGTAAGTAGTTAATTATACCAGTTTTGACATGTGGGTGTAAAATGCAAACAAACTTAAATATGCACATGGATATCTGTATGTCTAGATATGTTTATCTCTAAGTATTACAGAGATTTTCCCTGTATTAGCTCTGGGTGAAGCTACACAGATGCAGAAACAGAATAATTACTTCTCAATAGAAACAAAAAAAAAAAAAAAAAAAAAAAAAAAAATACTTTTTAAGTAAAAGAGAGCCTATTGTGTTTGAAGTTGTAATGAAAAAAAAAAAAAAATCCTAAAATTATATCCACTTAGCAGATACCCTGCTTCATTTAGGAACTCTGTCTTTTAAATGAACAAGCAATTTTTAAACAGATTTACATGTTTTGTAAAATATGTCAAACAAACTAAAGAGAAGGTCTCCTAATTACTCATCAAACAGCCTCCAGTCAGCGGGGAATGCAGCTGCAGTGATATGTTGCACTAATGTTAGGGCAGACCCGAAATGCTTCCTCTTGGAAAACAACCACGGCGGCGGCGGTCACAGGGCTCTCGGCAGCGCCTGCGGGCTCGATCCTGCCACGCCGAGTGCATGTGCTGGGCGCTGGGCGCATGAGCAGCCCAAGAACGGCCGCGAGGTCAGCCGAGGGCTTAAATTTAAGCATGCCTATCACCTTTTTTTCAGCAGACGCAATGCTACTCATCTTTCTTTTTTTTCAGTGTGTAGGATGTTATAGCTGCTCTGTTTAGTATGCAAGTGATGCACAAAGTTTCAGGTTCACATCGCCTTTTTTTCTTTCATTTCCTTCTTTTATTGGGCACCTACTGCAGCAAGATTTCCGTGCGAGGCTAATTACAAAATATGCAGAACTGCTTCCTGTTTTTAATGTGAATTGTATTACATCCCGTTTGGTAGAAACGAGGAAAAAAAGTCCCCATTAGGTATTTTAATGACTGCCCCTTTTAACAAAGCTGTTCGATTGTCTCAGCACTGGAATTCATCTGAAAATAAGAATACTGCCGAATTAGTGGCTTTCCTTTCACATGCAGGACAATGTTATATGATATTATATATATATATTTCTTTTTTTCTGGCACAGTAATCATAGTGAAATTCCTTATTCCTACATAATCGTTGTAATGAAGGGCGCTCTTACCCTGCTCTCCCTCTTCAGCCAAAACTCTTCCTCACTTCAAAAAGGAATTTTTTGAGGCAGCAGCTCTGGAGCAGGGCTCACGGTTTGTAACTTTTCATGTTTCCCCTAAAGGGAGCAAGTGATGTTTGGCATATCCCCAGCACAAGACATTTTTAAAGGTATATTTAAGACATGTATATCATACTGCGGAGTGTATGTGGCAGAGTTAACAGCAGCGTATAAAGGTTTGGGAAAATCCACAGCCCAAAGTGCTCTGACCCTCACCAACTGTCAGCCTCTCTCCTCTGGCAATTGCTGTGTTCAGAGAGCTCAGATTTACCCCCTCACCGGTGCCAGTCTGGAGTCACTATGAAATTGAACAATTATTCTGATGTGCGCCCTAATAGCTGGAAACAGAATCAGGCCGACAATGTCACGATAGCCAAGAGCAGAATTGGACCGTAGCTGCCACTCTCTCCTGATTTATTCCGTAATTCATATTTTCAACAATATGCAATCCATTAGCAGTACAGAAAAACATGCAATGACTACTTGGGCGGACGTAGGATTCTTGGGTTGCTCTCAGACAGATGGCTTTTTTGTGATTTTCTTTTTTTCCCACAGTTCGGGCTCACTTGTATTGGAACTGCTCTAGTACTTCCATAGGATTTTTAAGATAAGTAGAAGGATTATTGGTCACGCTCCTTAAAATTCATCATGGAGCGGGGCTGGCTTTGACTGCAGTTTGCTATTTGTTGCACTTCTTTACAATGGAATATGTTCAGGACACACACCCTTCAAAGGTTTGTAAAGAGGAAAACAGCCTGCAGTATCTGCCTTCACATCAGCTCCTGTAGGGTCCTTAAATAACTTCTCTCCAACATGGTAATATTTCAATATTCTGGTAAAAGATCCTTGTTAACAGGAGGGACCCTGTATCTCATAACTGGGTTTTTATTACAAATCCCAGAGATGTTTTTTTCTATAGATACAAAGGGAACTTCTGCTGTCCTGACTTTTTAAAGGCAAATGTTCGAGAGTTTGTGTTTTTTAAACTACACATATTTGGCGGATGCAATTACATGCATTATACTAGCAGTACTTTATTTTCTTCCTTTATAGTAATATATAGATCTGAAATTCCAAGGGTTTCTGGTGCTTTTCAGCTGTCACCTCAAGTCAAAATCATGGAGTTCAGCTATTAAAATATATATACATATATATAATAAATTTAACTTGACCTAATTGAAGGTTTTTAAAGCAAGCAGGTATTTTTGACATTAGGAAAAAAAAAAATACTACATCTGTATTATCCACACATCTCCTTGCTTCTATTTATGCTGGGAAAAAAAAAAAAAAAAAAAAAAAAAAAAATCCTTTCCAAAATGAGGTCTGAAGTTCAGTCCCTGATAATATCTGTAACATAGGGTGCTTCAAAGAATATATTTTATAAAATGCAAGGGATACTTTGCCACATTTCAGGTGATAAACTGAGGCCAAACCACAACATCTGATAGAGAGCGCTGCCCATGCATATGCACACATATGTACGTGGACAGAGGAGACACATGTATTGTTTGATTGTGAAGAAATCCCCCCATTTAACCAACCTGTCCGTGCAGTCCCAGCTGCACCTAATGACACCCTTTGGCCCCCGTTACAGATGAGCTGCTATTTGGTGCTTAGCGGGCTATTTTATACACCGAAGTAAACTTTCATACTCTGGCTCAAATTTAATCAATTTTTGTTTTGCAGCCTTTGTAGATTGAGTCTTTTGTTAAGAAAGGACGTCTTGTTTCCAAAACACGCCAGAAGTAATCGCTGGCATCAGAGTGCCACCAAAAGGCAGGAGAAGAAATTAGCAGCCACACACTGACCTTTGCAGAGACAGCTAAGGTTATGCACATAACATTTGCTTGTTTACTTTGCAAAATAAGCAATGAGTTGGAAACTCCGAGCTTAGCAAGCATCTCAGTACACCTGAAAAGCAACACTGACAACAACAGCAAAACCCACGGTTGTTATTATTTTTCTGTTGTTGTGCGTGGAGACTGTTATCTGCTCCGCTCTATATCTATCATGATGCAACTTTAATAACGTTAGCCAAGACTGCTCAGAAAATCACAGCTGTAGCTGGAGGCAAAAGAAAAAAAAAAAAAAGAAAAAAAGAAAAAAAAAAAAAAAGGAAAGAAAGAGGAAAAAAAAAAAAAAAAAGCTAAAATGAGGTGCTTCTCCCAAGCCTCACCTAGTGAGCTGAGTATTGGCTTATGCGTGAGAATAAGCAAACGAATCGATCGCTGCAGTAGGTTGATGGCTACTGGTCGTTTTGATGGATATGACGGTAAAAAAAAAGTCCAGATTGGTTCACAGTGGACCTCAAACCATGTCAGCTAAAACCAAAGAGACAAAAAAGTGACAGCTGCGGAGAGTACACTGCAGGCAGTCAATGGTTCCTGTGATTTATTGTTCCATCTGCCTTGCCGCTGTGAGGACAAGTTCCCCCTGATTTGGTTAAAATGAAAAGGACCTCAGAGAGCACAACGTGTTTTTTGAAAATGTGCAGAAACTATTTTTTTATTTCTTGATTTATGTGCCTTTCCCCCTCCATAATGTTTGCACCAATTGTTACCCAATAATGCTTACTGAAAAATGTGAAGCTTCCCAACCACTAAGAAACCCTCCAGACCACCCCCACCCCTCCACCCCATCACACGCACACACAAAAAGAAAGGAAAAAAAAAAAAAAAAAAAAAAAAGTACTGAAAAAAATACCCGCATAAATAACCCACGCTGGCAAACACAATCCAGAAAACTAGTTTGTCTATTTTTTAACCTTCCCGCTTTCCAATTAACAGCCACATTTCTGCATTACGGAGCCTGCTGCACAGCATCCAGGCTGCGAGATGGTTAAAAGCAGGGCTCCGCAAAGGGTGCTGTAACAATTTAATATATTAGAGAGTTCAGCCCCAGATTATAAATTTGCCTGAGCCACCCAAGTGCTACGGCCAACAGTTTTCCACGAGGGGCCGAGCCCCGCAGCTGAGCCTTCGCGGTGTTTACCCAGGAACTTTTTGCCATTTCGGACTTGAAAAGGGACATTTCCTTCATGTGGTTGGCGCAGCTTATTACCCCATTAAAGAGCAGCCCCGCACGGCACGTCTGTCGGGGTAACACCGTGGCCTAATCAACACTCGGAGGTGTAGCACAACACAAATAATCTCCCTCCTCAGGGAAACCCAAGCGGCAGCCTGAGAAACGGTCGGGCCTTTTCCCAGGGGGATTCAAGTATGCCGCTGCAGAAACACGGTTAATGTTTTAATACATTTATGGAGCATAAATCATAAATGAAGCGTTAAGTATCCAGTGCTCTCTAAAAAGTTTTAACAAATACGAGCAAATTGAATGAATCTGGCAGGGCGAGGTATTGATAATTTTCCATGTGCATCGCACGTCGGGAAAAATGGATTTAGGGCCTCCGAGACCTGCCCCGTCCCTGCGTGTGGGATCATTCCCCAGCAAAGCTGCGCCAACCACAGCCCGGCAGAAGCAAAGTGCCGGCTCTCGCTCCCCCCCCCTCCCATAAATGTTTAACGCAGATCAGCGCATTTTCAGCAAATTTCCCATGAAGAGGCCTGTCGGTTTCACCGGTGCATGGCGAGGGGCGCGGGGCCCGCCCGGGTGCAGGGTCCCCAGCGGCCTGACCCCGCAGCGGCCGCATCCTGGCTGCAGGCCTCCCTTAGGCCTAGCGGGCCGGCCCGCTGTCAGGAGCCAGCCTCGTCTCCTGCGCCAGGATGTTGGTTTTACCTCTCAAGTGTTTCCTGAATTTGCGAAAATCCTTCTTTTTTTTTTTTTTTTTTTTTTTTGCTGGTGGTCGTCTGCGGAGGCTTCGTGTGCAAAAGCTCATTTGGCTTTCCCAGGGAGGGAGAGGGAGGGAGGAAAAAAATAAATAAAAAATTAAATTTGAATATATATATATATTTTTTAAAAAAAGGGAAAAATAAGAGAAAAGAAAGAAAAAACAAGAGGGAAAGAGAGAGGGAGAGGGGGAAAAAAATGTCTTAGTCGCTACTGTTGAGCAGGGGGTTTTCTCCTGGGACCAGTTCTACTTTTGGAACATGTTATTGTCAGGCAGAGGTCAACATCTTTTACCTCTTTTTTCCATTATTCAAAATAAGTATTGATGTTATGTTTTAGCTATTTAAAAGCCAGCTGCCTTGCTCATTTCAGATATTTTTCCTGGTATTATTGTATGTGGTAATAGCTGGCCTGTGTATCGTCTTTCACAAAATCTAGCCTTTCAGGGTCTCAGTCTTCAAATGATATCAATCAAAATTTATGCAATTCAAAATCCATATGTATAGAGTCCCAGTTCACCTCATTTAATGATAATAGTAAACCACATGTTGTGTACATGTCTGAAACACTTTTCTAGTTCTTGACTGTATTAACCCTAGGGGCACTATGTTTTTGTAAAGCTTGCCCAACTGAGCAGCATAATATATTGATTAATACTTGGCAACAACTGCATTCTTGAATAATAAAACCATGAACAAGGTAAATGTGTACTAATAAAACACGAAGAGTGTCAATATTATTTGGGGATGTGTGTTAATAAAAGATGCTAAAGATCAGGAAAGCCCTGATCCTCACAATTAGCAAAAAGCAGAGCCTAAAACCGGTCTCTTTTCCATGATATTTTTATTCCACATCTCTTCACCTACCTGGGCAGACATGGAGCAGCTGCAACAAATACTCCATATTTATGGGGGCTGCATCCAGTGTAAACGAAAAAGTTAGGCATTTCTGCGAAAGGCAGATTGAAATGAGCAGTAATTCATTGCTAGCCCAGTCCTTTCCGGGCAGAGCAGCGTGCGGGCATCACAAGCAAAGCCTGGGAACAGTTACTGCTTTTACAATAGAATTTGCTTCTGACAGACTGCATTATTTACTTAAGGTTTAATATACAGTTAGAAATAAGATTTGCTTTCATGGAAAAGCACTAAAACATTTGGCAAAGGAAGAGCCGAACATTTTCCTTAATTTGTTTTGGCAACTCTGAAAAATAGATCCCATTACGCTCACGTTTGCATTCTAGAAACATAACAATGAACAACAATTTTACGAAAATCAAGATATAATTAAAAATAGTGTGATACAATAAGGAGTGAGCGAAGGCAGAAGAATGAGAAGAGACGTGCTGGAAAGCATTGCTTTCAGCACAAGGGATGACTGAGGAGGGAGAACTGCAAAGGACACCAGCTGAAAAGCTCTTGCCAGCATTTATTTGTTTATTTGGAGGCTTAGGAGGGAGGCAGCAGAGGAGGCAAGGACCTAAAAGTATGAAGTAAGGCAAATTGTTTAACAAACAGTTAAAAGAGTTTCACGCTTTTTCTTATTTTTTTTATTATTATTATTATTTTTTTTTTTAGGGAAGACAATATTTAAACACAGGTTTGCATTCATATTTCAGTTATTTGACTTTTGTATGAAAACAAATATTGAGAAATTAAACACAATTATGTTTTGATTAACCAGAGCTGGTTCCTAAAACCGCAAGGTATAGCAGCAAGATTGCATCTGTGTCTTCCCTCAATGCCATCCACATGAGTCACAGCGAGGCAGGAAAGCTGTTGACAAATTAATACTTTAAGAAAATAAACTATGGTCATGTTGAACATAGAGCAACTTTATCCTGATTAATTTGTGTTGGAGTGGCTCCAGCCCCCTTTACAAAGCCGCGCAGTTTGTACAAATGTAATTTCCTAATATTTACATGAGGAAAGCCTCAGCCGTTAAGCTTTGCCTCCAGTGTGAGTTTTGTGGTTAGTAAAAAGACAATAAAAATACAGAGAGGTAATTGTAAGCACATTTGGAGAGGGAAAAAAAAAAAAAAAAAAAAAAAAAAAAGAGAGCGAGAGAGAGAGGGGGGAAAAAAAGCTTTTCTCCACTCCTCCTTGCACAGCCCTATAAAAGTGAGCTGTGCTGTGCCGTGCTCACGGGGACTGTGGTGCCAGCCTCACCCAGCAAAGGTTTAAGTAACGCAACACCTCCTGCTTAATAACAACTGTAATGCTGCGATTGCACATAACAAACAAACAACCCCTTACAACGCCGGCGTTATGCTTTAACTCCGGTATTCTCTAAAAGCCAGTATAAATTCAGATTAGCCTGCCTAATCACACGGTCTCTGTCATTTTATGTCTTTATTTAAATAGAATGTCAGACATTCGTACAATTGTCTAATTTAATAAATACGAGGAGGAAAAATGCAGTTATAATGTGTTGCTTTGTTTGAAGAATATTAAAAATAACCTTTAGTTTTAATGAGATTTTTTCCCCCCATCAGTTTACACAATTTTCCAGATGCAAAATGAGCTTTTGGCTGTAAAATATTTTATCACATTGTCTTACACAATAAAGATTAGATGTTTTCGCTCTCTCTCAACTCCACCGCAATTATTTTTTAGTGTTTGCAAATCATAATATCATTTAAAAACCATATTTTATACCTCATCTAAAATACTTTTATAGCAGTGTGATGAAAAAAAAAACAACACAACATCTATTTAACTACTCTTTTTAAGTGGCTGTAATATGCTTTGGTATAATTTCCCAGAAAAAGGCATAGCTAAAAAAGCTTAGCTGTTCTTGAAAACAAATCTCCCAAGAAGCATCTTTGCAAAAATCCCCAGAATTTAATTCCCCTGGCTGAAGAGCCCAGAGAGCCTGAATATAAAAATAGTAGCCCTGTCATTTCACATTCATTAAGTGTGAAACTCAGAAATTAATAATGTAAAAATATGCTTTTTAATTAGTCTTACATTCTGCCCAATGTACTTAAATGGGATCAGCAGCTCCCTAATGATTTTTTTCTTAATAAAGTATTAGCCTGTGATGCACTGGGGTTGACAGGTATGATAAACTGGAAAGTACTTTTGGAGGCGTATGAATGATACCAAAATAGTACTCTCCCATTTAAATGTAATTAACATCAGGGAGCAATATTACATGAGGAGAAGCCTGCAAGATTTTTATTTCAGGGTATTTTTTTTTTCATTTCTTGTTTTATGAGTAGTTTGATGATTGCAGCAGTGATTTTATAATTTAATTACCTTTGTTGAAAGCTAAGCTTTTGCTAATAGCAGGTCAACAGGATCATAAAGCAGTCTTCAAAAATATTAAAAAGGAGGTAAATCCCCTTAGCTAACGTACACAATAACAGCGCGGGTGCGCGGGTGTGGATGCGATGCATTTTATAGATGTGTGCGTGTAGACACTCCAAGCCTGTTCCCGTGTTATTTGTTTACTGTGCTATTTCAGATCAGCATTTACTCTCTGAAGGGACTTGTTATACATTAATCATATGCAAGGAAAAAAAAAAAAAAAAAAAAAAAAAAAAAAGTTGCAGAAGCTCCCTGCCGTCCGTGGGGCACAGGCTCTGCCAGCACACGCAGCTCCCGCAGCAGCGCCGCCCGGGGCCCCGCTCCCCTCTGCCGCCCCTTCCGCAAACACTTTGCGCTTTTACATTTCTAAAGCTGTCTATTTTACAATGGGAGATAAAAGATCACTGTTGACCTGCGCTGCTCGTGCAAGAGTATTCCCTAACTTATTTATATGCCAAATGTCACTTGTGTTTACTTAAGAATTTCTGCTCATATCTCCCGGTCGCGGTACTCCCCGATGATGCACTTTCCATACGGTAAACCAGCCGGCAGGAGGGCAGCTCCCTGCTATCAGTTGGAGCCTCCTGCCTGGCACAGCACCTTCCCCAACAACCATGAGCATTTCTGTTGGCTTCCACACTGCCCAGCACTGTTGATGTCCTCCAGGGGGAAGCTGCTGTGGCACCAAGGTGCTGCAGTGCTTGCCAAAGGTTTTCTCAAATGTGTGTTTCTGCCCCGGCGTGAACACAGGGGGTGCCTCCTGCCCAAGTGTGGCCTCTCCTCTCAGCCCTGGTTTTAAGTTGGAATAAATGAAAAGCTGGAGCTGGCCCACCTAGACAGCCACAGCTCCAGCCAGATGCTGGCCTGACCACCGGTACTGCAAGAGTTTTGATGCTGATTTTCATTTGGTTTATCTGAAAGTAGCCAATCCAAGAGGAAAGCAAATGAATAACAACAACAAAATTCAGTTAATTTTTTTTCCACTCTTCCCTTAGATACGCATGCTTCAGGACTGGTCCAGGTGACAGCTGCTGAATATCTCAGCCAAACTGGAAGGCCTTACGGCAAGTGAAGGCATCATCCCATGGCCGAGGTGGCCAAGAGATGGAGTCAGACACTTCAGGTGAGGGCACTGTCAATGAACACAGTGCCACCCCGCTATCCCAAAGTCCCGGGGCAGCCAGGATGAGGGTACTGGGCCCCAGGTGCCCAGCTGGTGCCAGCGCCATGCAGGAGCGGCCCTGAGTGCAGACAGTCCCTGCAGGACATCCATTTCTCCTGCTTTGGTAACTTCCAATGTCCTTTAAAAATGTGATCATGAAATATCATTTCTTCGCTATTTATCTCAGCACTACAAAACTGCCTAACTATTGGCTCTACGTGAGCTCTTTTATAATATTTTTCCAATCACAAACACCATTGCATTGTTCCTCAGGGATTTCCATGATGGATCTATCTATCTATCTATTTACACGTTCATGAATCAAATCATCGGAGTGGAGAAAGTTTGTATAATCTATAGCTTTCATAAGATTTCACTGAACTTGTACTTCAGAGGGATTTCCAGGAGTGTGACGTTACGTGGACCCCTCTGGGGCGCACACAGATCACCTCCTTCCTTCCCATGGAATTTACTGTCCTGTCAAAAATCCACAGTGAGCTCACCCCAAAAGTGAAGCTTAAAAATGTATGCCCGGCTCTGAGCCTGCAAAAGGAGTTACAGGAGCGGGGCTGGGAAACTGAATCAAAAACTAATCATCAGAACTGCCCTCCTGCACACACACAGGCTGGAAATATTATTGCTGAGATACTCGGGGTTTGCCTGATAGAGAATAAAAGACAAATAATCAAACTTACTGGAAAATATTTACATAGGGCCACGGAGTGCAAACCTTAGGAAAGCTGAGCAGTATTTACTCATAGGAATAGCCCCGGTGCAGACGCCGCTGCGTGCAGCACTCGCCCGTCCGGGGAATTGGAGGGAGTTTGTCTGAGTCAGACACGCAGGCAATGGCCCCACACTGGGGCATCATAATGCTTTAATTAATTAATGTCTGTAAACTGTTTGGTGATCTTGGGATGAAAGGAGTTCTAGAAATGCCAGGTATTATTGAAAATTAATTACTCCAGCCTTCCCCCCCAAATCTTGCTAAACATATTTCATTTTTTAATCTGCCCTGCTGCTTAAGTAAAGCTCATTGCAGAATTATTTTCTGCTAAATATCAGAGGAAATGAGAAGGAGCCACCAGAGCAGCAGGCTGAGCTGCAGCGTAAGCCCCTGTGAGGGAGCTGCATTTCGGAGCGGGTGCAGGCACAGGATGCAGCAGCGAGGGTGTGCTGGGCCTGCTTGGCCCCATGTCCTTGGTGGCCAAACCAAGGCCAGGCCTTCGTGTGGTGCCAAGAGGCTGCCAGAGGAGCACGCTGCCTCCATGAGACCAAGCCAGAAGAGACGCAGGACCACTTCAGGAGACCCAAGGACATCACAAACTGCTCCAGCCGCCACCGTGTGCCCAAGCCGGGGAATCAATCACTCTAAATGCTCTTCATCATTCAATCAAAGGAAGACAGAACACGTATATTATTTATACAAGTCTGAAATCATTTCGTGTTAGTTACTGAAGAGTCACCTTCTGCCTCATCGCCAAGCAAAAGGGAAGTCCTGGAGGAGACTGCACCAGACCCAGCAGGTACACTCCAGGTGGTTCCAAATGCATGGTTGAAGCAATAAATTGCATGCAACAAATAAAACAGACACTGCTATAGTATTGTTCAAGGTTGCAGCTTTATGCCCATGTATTTTAATTTATGTAATGCACAAAGTAATGATTTTGTTGTTGCTTATTTGTAAGTTAGCCCTACAGTCTGCCTGGGACAGTGCAAGGCCATGGTAGCCTTGCAGCATTTTTGCAGCTCTCCTTGCGAGGTCAAAACTTCCATTTCTATGGGCAGACACAGCCCAAATCTACCAAATCTAACACTGGTCTCATAGAATGTTCAAGGGAAAAAAAAAAAAAAAAAAAAAAAAAAAAAAAAAAAAGTAGTTCTTAACAGCTTAAGCCCTTTGGAAAATGTTCTGAAATGTTCTGACCACCTCTCACAACTTAAAAAGCAACCCTATTGTGTATTCTGTAGAGCTGCAGACACTGCATTCACCTCTCTTCTCCTGGACTATCCCACCCTGCTTCTCCTGTGAGACCAGTTTGGGTTTGCTGAGGTAAGGAAGTTGTCAGATTAGCAGGACCACCACAGAGACTGCAGTGAGAGTATCCCCCTGCCATGGCCTCTTCCTGCTCTTCCTCTTCCTGCTCCTCTTCCTCATCCTGCTCCTCCACCTCCTCTCTCCTCTTTTTCCTTCTCTTCCCCTTACTCTTCCTCTGTTCTTCTGTTCTTCTTCCTCCTTCTCCTTAACCCCCAAAGAATTGGCAGCAAGAGCAACCTTTGTCCCCAAAACACGCCCTGCATCATGGCTGGACATGGCAGGGATCATCCCTGCTCCATAACTTCTTCCCACCAGGCCTGGAGGAGAGGAGCTCCATCCTTACTGTCCTGAGTCAAACCCACAGCTCTGCTCTCACCTATTCCAATTTTCAGCAGAAAAAAAAAAAATATGTGTTTTACCAAATCTTCCTCTGGATACTTCCGACAGTGAACAGCAGATGGGGCTACAGAAATCATCGCATTTAAAAAAAGAAATAAATGAAAAACAGCCTTTTACATTGTGAAAAGCAATTTATTCTACACCATTTCAAAAAATAAATAGGATTCTCCTTTTCTGTTTTAAGACATCAATGAATCTGTCGCATAATGGGCTTTTGTAAACCGATTATCCTTGATAATCTCATTAGCTGAAATTATTTTACTTTTCTAACATGGTAGATTTTTAAATACCTTTTATTTCATATCCCTCTGGGCACGTTGCAGTGAAATTTACTATTAAGCAAAATAATTATCTATCTCAAACCTTAATGCTAAAAAGTAAAAAAATAAAATAATTACAATCTAAGGGCAGATATTAGAACAGATAAAGTAGAAGAAAGCCCACAACCCGGAATGAAAAAGGGAAATTTCCACGAGCGGGCAAACCTTTTCTCCCTGTTGACAAATAAATCGCACTGGTGACCCTGGGAATACCAAGAAGGGGTTCGCTTCTGCCATGGGCCTGTGCCATCACAAGATGTGAGTTGTTTCAGAAGAAGCTTAAATCTGGGTTTTACGTGTGGAAGTTTGCAGCTGTAATGGGATTACGGTGTCGGCAGAGGGAGGGAAGTTTGCAGCTGTACTGGTTCGGGGGGTAGGAAGCAGCTGTTAAAATAGAGGACTAATGGTGATTAATTCTTATTATGTGTTTGAAGATCGCACAATGAGTTCAGGACCCAAACCCTCCCACAGGGAATAAACTGAAGAAGGAGGATTTAAAAAGAGGGAAAATAGAAGGGGAATTTTAATGTGCATTTGGCCTAAGCGGCCTGGTCTTAAATCACTTTATTAATATTTAAGCATAATTTAAATCAATGTTATTAAGACAAAAAATATCTATCTGGGGAAACCTGTAATTAGAGCATATTTATGCAGAATGGGAGATCACCTGCCCTCTCTCAAAAGTACACATACAGGGACCAGACAGAGAAGAGCACCCATCCCATGTCCCTCTCCGTCACTGCAGTGAGGGATGCCGACAGTGCCCAGTAAGACCAGCATAGAGGTGCCGGCAGCAGGAACAGTCCAAGCTGACCTCGCCTCGATTTGCAGTCCTGGGGGAACCCACCGTGTTTCCCAGATTCAGGGCAATTCACATAAGACCCAGGTTATTTGCTGCAATATTGTGGCCAGGTCCTATAGCCAGTTTGCAGAGAAATCCAATGTGCCGGGTGTTCTTGGGCTTCCCCAGAGCACAGCAGGTAGAAGATATGAGATTTCTATTTATATACTGCAGCCCAGCCAAGGAAGTGACAATTTCATAGCAAAGGTAAGGGAATGGAGTGTGAATGTGCCCAGAAAGATGTTGGTACAGATGGGGTGCCGTGGCCCACCACAGGCTGCAGCAGGTCCCCAAAAGCACCTGGCCCCTCTGCCTCGAGAAGCTTCTCCCAGCTCATCGATTCTGTGGCTTGACAACATAACATGGTTCTCGCGACACTCCTACAGACCAAAAAATAAAGAAAAAAATAAAGAAGGTGAACAGCAGCAATAGGGCAAGCTCTAAGATCTGGGCTCTGTATCTCAGACAAGACTTTAATGAGAATTAATCAACTATCGTATGCAGAAAGATTTCACTGGATTATTATAAGGGAGAAATGAGAGGGAAAATGAACAGAAAGCTACCGTTTATTTATGCGAACTATTACGGTTTGAGCTTAAATTTTGAAATCATACCAATCTTTACTAATCTGAAAGAAATCCCCAAAGATTTGGGCAGGACTAAATAGAGGTTCCTTTACCAAAATAACTCTGCTTGTGATTTCACTGTTTGTCACATTTTTAAGTTTCTTTTTGTTTGTTTGTTTTGTTTTGTTTTCAAATCAGAACAAACAACTCGTGAATGTGTACCAAGAAATCCTGCCCTTTGCATGGCTGTAGCTTATACCCGTTCCCAGTGGAGCAGGTTATTAAATTAAAACATTTCTTCTAGAAGCAACTGATAACTTCACGCTGATGATGTAGGTCAAAGACATCTTCAGTAAATTATAGGCCCCACCACAGGAGCAGGGAGTACACTTGGGACATGAAGATTATGTGGATTCCATACTGGAGACCAAAATACCTGTTTTTACTTCTAGCTGCTGCATAATTCAAGTTGGGATATTTTCAGCCAAGTATCAATGGGTCAGTGATAAAGGTTAGGATGGATTTATCACCTGACAGCCACACGGAGAGGAATGGGGAAGGATGTGGTTTAAATCTTGGGTGCTCAATCACATAGGGCCCACAGCAAAGCCTGGGACCTATGCAGAGCTCAGATGACCAGAATATCCCATGCTGGCCTGTGAACGCCTCTGAGCTGGATTGCAGGCTTTGTGGGAGGCTTGGGTTTCAGCAGTGTGTCCATGTTATAATTAATAAGCAATTTCTGTTTGAATGGTGTGTTTTGTCTTCATTTGAGCACGTTCTCTGCAAAGACAAAGATCAAGACAAACCTACTCAGAACACAAGGAAGATAAAAGGGAATCATAAAAAGCGACAGACAGAGGAAAAGAAAGAACAAGGAAAAAGAGAAGACAAAGAACAGGGAGACACCAAAGAGGACACAGAACAAAGATAGGCAAAATGAAAAGACAAAGAAAAGAAAAGACAAAGAGCAAAGATGATAGAGCACCAGAAAATATGCAAGAGAGGCACAAAAGGAAAGAAGGGGAAAAACAGCAACTGAGAACAAAGGGCAGAGAACAGAGCAAGAGCAGAAACACACAGGAAGGGAGAAAAATGGGAGAGAATTCAGCCAAGACGAGGCGTGAAAAACAGCCGAAAGAACAAGAGAAAATAAACAGAATGAAGAGAGAAAACAGCTAATCATCTTCTGATTTGCATTGAAAAATAAGTTGTGGGAGCACAAGCTCGACAACAGAAACATTGTCAGGTTGAATGTCAAGATTTCTCATATCCTCTAAATCCAGTCAGACTGAGGGTACTTCGGAAGCCCACGGGTTGGGTGCCGCTGGTGTGCTGGCTGTGCAAGAACGGGACCCGAGAGGGGAAGGATTAGTGCCTAGCACTGAAGAGATGGCAGAAACCACATCTAGAGAAACCACACAGGTTACAGTCTTGCTGGAAAAAGTGAATAAATAACTCCTACACAAATATTGACAATGAGAAAAACAAACAAACAAAAAACAAAAAACAAAAACAAACAAACAAACAAACAAAAAAGCAATCTAGGAAGTACTAAAAATACACTGGAGATGGAGGATGCTGAGGTCTCCTTGGTGCTAGGCACAACAGGACAACCCCAGAAAAATGGAGGCAAGCCAGGGGAAGGTGATAATTGCGATACGAGGTTTGAATTCCTGCTTACCCTTTCTTGCCTTATTCCTCATCCAGGCTTTACTTTGCCTCCTCATTTGCCGGATGACCGACCGTGTTTCAAGGCAGAGGTTGTGGGCTGGGTTGGAAGTGTCATTGTCCAGATCTGGGACAAAGAACTCATACTGAATATTGATTTCCTTCAAGTTCTCTGTAGGCCAGTGGAAAGTCTGGCAATTACATCTGTCATACAAATGCAGAACCATACAACAAAAGCCTCTTCAACCACAACAGATTTCCAAAATTTAACTTTTTAAAATGTTGATATTATTTTTCTTACTGAATCTCAGCTTTTTCTTCCATTTTTTTTTCTTTTTCTTTTTTTTTTTTTTTTTTGCTAAGTCAACTATCACAAAAGGCTCAAATAGCACTGATTTCACACACTTGTCCTTTGTACACTATGTTTCCTTCTAATTTAATCCATTCATGTTTATATCATATTTAATGTCACTAATACATGTAAGCCATAATACTTGATATTCTACATTTAACATTCAGTTGGCTGGCACTACAGGAAAACTGGTGTGCCATGGGTTAAACCTGCTTCCCATGCTGCTCGTTGGTTATATTTTATTTACCAGTATTTCTATAATGTGCTATTTTTTTTTTTCCTTTTGAGATTTCCTCATTTCTTTCAGAACACTTTCACCTTATTTCCGGGCTGCTTCTCCCCAAGGGGCAAAGTGGAGGTTCAGAAACTTCATATGAACTTCCTGAAAAAGAAACAGATCACCTATTAAAAAAATAAAATAAATAAATAAATACAAAAAGAATGGAATGTGCTGTGAATATAGCTTAATACGTCCCAAAGAAAGAGCTGGCTCTAATCATAACATAAAATTTAAAATTCATTGTTGTTCTCAGTTTATTGATTTAATAATGTATTTATTATTTATGATTTCTATGGCAGATGGAATTGTATTTCCATTATTTGATTCAGGTTAATCAGGAGATAATGTTGTTCTTTTGTACTTTCACCTAAAGATGCTTCTGGTGCTCGAGAAGCAGATTGTTTTCCATAGCTGCAAATCAAATCCCTTTCTGTCATGCAATTATTGGTATTTTCCTACAGAATGATAATCTGCTTAAAATCTAAGGTTAATATTTGAACTGAAATAATTGCCCACATATGAATTGCATCTAAGATAGGAAAGCTTCAGGAGGGGCTCTGGCCTCTCACATGCTTTCACTGCATTTAAGCACTCATACCTGGCCTTTGGGGTGTGCTGCTCCTCCCAGGACCCGAACCTGCACTGGTAACGCTGCTGCTCTTCACTACGCTGCTCCTCCTGAATGGAGTTTTCTGTCATTCAAGGCTAAGACCTCAGGAAGAAAAAGCATTTGCCAGAGATGTTGTAGACGAGACGCTTCTGCAGAAACTCACCTTCTGGACATGTTCTGAAGGACACTTTGATTTTTTTACCTTCAAATCAGTTTTGACGTGGTTTAACTTATGTATCAGGAACTTCACAAATATTTATTATTCCTTTATCCCAAGATCTAACTTCTGCTGAATCATCAGTTTCCCTGAAGAACAGTAAATGCTACTAGTGACAGAATGCACAAGGCAAAGCTAAGAGAAATCATCAATGAGATTTTCATGACAACTGATTTTACCCTACCTGATGGATTTGCAGTCTTGCTGAGATAGGATGTGGGACTTTAAAAGACCTGGTCTGAAATTTATATTGCATCTTTTTCCAAAATTGTACTCTATCTTCAGAGTGGCCACAGACAAAGCCTGGGCTTGGGCTGCCCAGAAGCACCACCATGGCCAGGAGCTGCTGTTGGAGCTGAGTTTTCAACTCAGGCTGCCTTATGGGTGAATATGTACTACATGCAGGACTGGTGGCAACTTTCTCATCACCATATCTTTATCTGCTTATGCAGCTCACTCCTACAGCCCCTCTGGCAGGGTGGCTGGCTGTGGGATAGGAGACTCAAACTTTCAAATCTAAACTTTAGAATAACAGAAAAATAAAACACCAGGATTGAATAGTGATAAAGAAGCTGGAGTAAATGAAAAAGATCAGTTTGCCAAAGTCTGGGAATGTTTCCACAGACAGATGTGAGGACAGAGGAAGTCCCCAGACTCTCCAGGAAGACAAATAGTTTCATCAGCACATTTTAAGTCCATTTTCACTCCTTATTTTCTGATATTTCCAGAGGCAGGATCAAGAATGGACAAAAATCTCATTGGACTCCATCTCTTTCAGGGGATGTGAGGATGCCAGCTCTACCATTGTCACAGTCCTGCCACCAGAACTTCTCCATCTCTTCTCAGGCAGGAGACAATGCTGCTGCCACAGCACTGCTTGTCTGCAGCTATCATACAAACCGATGAAGCCAGGGAAGAATCCTGCTCTGGTGATGATATTCAAGGAAGAAACACCTGCATATGTACCTGCATCACAAATTTGTGCTTTGTTTCATTTTATTTTTCCTTGACAGAAATGAACCTCATGAGGAAATCTGCCCTTCTGTCTCTGCAAACTTAGGAAGGGATTGGAGAATGGACCGAGATGCAGAGGTGCAATTTCAGTGCTACTACAGCTCATTTGAGTCCCCTCTCAAGAATTTGGCCCTCCACAACATCAGGCTTAGGCACATTCCCACAGCACAGCTGTAAAGGCATCGCTCATTGTAAAGGTCCAGTTGTGCTGCAGGACAAACATACGGCTCTTGCCAGCCCATCCTCTCTTCGCTACTACACACTCTCTGAATTTTATAGTTTGGAAATGAGGGGCATCTTACCCAATTAGGTACTCCACAGCCTAATCAGCTTCTTTCTCTACCAGGAAAATATTATGTGTTTCGACCCAGCTGTTCCCTTGTGTTGTTGTGTTGTCAGTCATATTCTGCTGGAGAGAAAAGCAATGGTGAGCCGAGGACATTCCTGCACATCTGTTAGCTGAAAGGCAGCAACAGTAAAGGATTTTAGAGCAATTTCCAGAAACAATAAGAATTAGTTGCTCATCTGATACTAACAACGTGCACCTTTTCCTCTTCTTTAGCATGTCTGTCAAATAACGTAATTATTAAGGACCAACAATGTGGCTTTTTATGGGAACCAGTACCGACTATGCTGGAGCATTGCATTTTTAATTATTATGATGTTAAATTGCTTTAATTGCTGACACTCTCCTGATTCACAGAGCATTTTTATAACATTTATTAAAAAAAGGCCAAAGTTTATTTTACAATCTGCAATAAAGCAGAACACAAAAACCAGCAATTGGCTCAATGATCCCAGCACATTAGTTTTATACACAGACTGCATATTATTCTTGCTCTATAAGTGATGTGAAAAGCAAAATTGAAGTCCTGTACAAAATTTGATCATCTTACTTAATAACAACAGATGCTCAAAGTGGTGGCATTTTGAAAAGAGCTCTGTATGCTACTGGTTATTAAATGGCAGGACATTTGGCATCGTCTAGCATTGTACCATTTGAAAACCATAGAGTCACATAAATAGCTGATGAGAGCTAGAAAAAAAAATTAGCTCCTGTCTGCAGAACAAAACTCACTTCATTTAAAACATTTAAAATGGTTAGGCTGCCTTTCAAAAGAAAAGTCTGTAAAACTTATTGGAGGGAGAGCTTCCCTTTTATCTGGAAAACACAGGAAAGCAAATATGTTGGGGGGAAGAGAAGAAATGGTTCAACAGCATGACTGATCAGCCTTAACTGAGAATGCTAATGGCTTCTGCTGCTTTGTGTCAAAAGCTCAGTACAATTTGGAAAAGGCTCTGGCACAGAATTTCCTTCTTGATTTTAAAATGAAAATATTGGCAATATGTAGCCAAATTAACATAAATGCAGGACGTATCAACAACACATGGGTATCATTTTAATAGTGCAATTCCTATTCAATAAAGAGGAATCAATAAAGAGAGTGGCTTACTTTCTTCCCAGTATAAATTACACTCACAGAGCATCCACTGCCTACATAGTTACAACATCGCTATCTGGTTAGATTCATACACACTATAAAGAGTTCTAATCAAGTTGATACACACATACAGTGTAGCTTTCTCATTTTTATTTGAGCTTAACAGCCACTATGTTGTGCATTTATCAAAGCAGAAAACACCAGCATCTATTTGCCCAATGTGTTTTATCTACATCAACTCATTCCAAGCACTGTTCCAAGGAAAACGAGCAGTGCTGCAAAGAAATGCCTGCATCGGGCATTGCCACCATTTGGAGAAAAGAAAAAAAAAAAATAGAAAAAAAAAAAAGGAATAAAAATAATAAACAATCAAATAAAGAAGAGTTTCTCTGAGAACTGAAGCAAAGATTTGCTGGGTTATACAGGATGTGTATGGGTGCCTTGCACATGCTTTTTATGTCCACTTAATAAAACCTTGAAGATCAGGTTATTATGGAAGTGCTTATACATCCTTAAGTATGGCGTTGCAAATGGTGCTGCTATAATTAAGAGTGCATTGTTGTTTGTTTTATGCTAATCTTCCTTCAGTGTGACAGACTGTCACCTGCATGGGGGGTAACTTTCAGCACTATATTAGCCCATATGGCACAAGCTAAATTGTATCTAAGCTATGGGCTAATTATGGATGAGTTAATAAAACCAAGCAATGTCAGTCTGGCCACTTCTTCTGGTCCTCTGCCGACCCCCCAAGTGAGTTATTGCCTGCACTGTTCTCTTAAACTATTTCCATTTTTGTTCTCGACAGTTGCTGCCAAGCTTTATGTTTAAGACTCTTTAATCCTTTTCCTTTCTCAATCCCGTACACGATCAGATCAAAACAATCTCTCTACATTTTTTTCCATGTGATAACTTTCCCCTGTTAATCAAGGGGTGGAGCAACCTACCAAATGATAAAAGCCCTGTGTTAAGTTTCCTGGAAGCTTATTTGCACAGCTGTGATATAGCAAATATATTTTAATATTTTCAGAAAGCAAACTATATGGATCATCTTCCCTAAGTATTGGGTGAAAGACATGAAAACTTATTCCATTAAATGAATGTCCAGGTAACAGAAAACCATAGGAGTGGACGAAGATGGTAAAGGGACTTTTCACGTGTTTTAAGGTGAAGCACACGCTTAAGTGCTTTTTTGGACAAAGGCCCAGCTTCTTTCCCTTCTTCAAAAAGAGGGGAGGGAAGAAGAGGATACCTTACAAGCGTTAATGTTCCCACATCACTCTCCCTCCTCTGCTTTGTCCCCACTTGTGCCTTTCAGTTGTCAGCCTCTGGCAGCTCCTCAGCATGCTTTGCTTCTCCAGCGTGCACGGGGCTGTGCAGCGATCTCCAGCGAAGCACAGTGCTGCGGGACAGAAGGTCAGACTTTGGCCCCACAAGAAACAGAGAGAAACTGCAGAAAAATCTCATCAGTGATTGAGAAGGGGGGAAAAAGGGTAAAGTGAACTGGACTTCAGTAATAGGAGAAGAATACAGAAAAGGAAAAGTGAAAAGGCACATCACTCCTGTACCTCCACTCATGCAACAAAGAGCATCTCAGGAGCAGGCAGAGATCCAGCCCACCTGTGAAAGGCAGGATTACTGAAAGACTACTCAAGTTTTAATTAAACCAAATTCAAATAAGGAATTCTCTTTTTCACGAAAACATCATTTTAGGGGAGATGTTCATTAAACCCGGCAATCGAGTGCTTGCCCAGATGTATTGGTGTACAGACACCTCGCAGCAGAAGTCATGTTCAGAACATGAAACATCTCCAGGTACTCGCTGGCTTGTAGCACTGTCCATCCTCAACCCAAGAGAGCAAACCTTAGGGCAGACTTAATTTGGTTCTGCTCAGCCAATGCCAAAGCACCCTCTGCTGGTTTATGGGGCTTTCAGGATTTTGTTTTCTGCATTCAGTCCAGGTGAGTTAGCAATGGAGTAAAACAACAAGAAGGTCAGGCATAAACCTCGAGAGAAAAGAAAACAGAACATTCTCTTGCCTTGTTGGAACTTCATTTCAGTCTTGTCTCCTCATCTCAAATAGAAAACATGTGGAATGCACATCTTGGACTTCATTTTCTTCACAACATTTGTGGAAAATGAAAAGGAGAGAAATTGAGAAGTGCTGAATTCGGATGTGGTAGCAGATGCTCAACACTTTGTGCTTTGGCCCCAGCTCTCCCCCGAGGGATCTTAATATCTCCCTGTGAGCAAAGGTCTGAATTACATCCATACACTAAAGACATTTAATAAAAACTTGCATTAAAAAGAGGACAAAAATAAATAAATAAATACATAAATAATAATAAAAAAAAGGCAGGCATAACTTCTAGGAGTCAGCAACATCCTTCCAGCAGTCTCATTTTTAGATAATGTTGTGCAGCTCCAAAAGGAAATACCACAAGGTTGCTGTGCTTCGGAGCTATTACTTCCACATTACAACTTCATACCACTGTCAATACAAGTATGCGAGAAATAAGTAGATTTCTTGTTCTTTATTTCCTGTAAGGAGCTATGCCATGTTTCACACAATGCCTTGTTAAATAAAAAATCATTGGGCAAACTGCTTTTAAAACCATCAGATGTAATGAAATGTTTTATCTGGAACTGGAATTGCTTTTCCAATTCCAAGTTCTACTCTCTCTTTGGCTTTTTCTTCTTTCCTGTCTTATTTTCTTCCCTCACTTTATAGACAGTCTGCTAAGCTACTCAGGCCCACAGTACTGAAAACTCTCTTTTCACTCACTGAGTCACCCCTGGAAATGTGTTATTGCCTTAAAAATCAGGTTCAGACCTAATCACCACTTGGCCTGTACAAGGAGACAAAAGCAATATCATTGTTATTCAGGTTACCTAGCCCTTTCCCCAAGAAAAATTCTTCCCTGGACTATTCCCTCACATGAGTGAACCCATTGGCTTGAAACTGAGATCAGATTTTCCCCCTAAAAGATGAATTTAATTAAGTGAAATTCAATTTTAATTCAAATTAATTCTGCAAAATGTTATGGTCCACGTTACCCAGCCCAGCTTAAATGGTTACAACTGCTCTTTCTGGCCTGATGGATCTCAGTGAGTTTAAGATTCTGTTAAATTCATAGAACCACAGAATCACAGAACAGTTTGGGTTGGAAGGGGTCTTATAGATCATCTAATTCCAGCCCCCCTGCCATGGGTAGAAACACCTCCCACTAAAACATGTTGCTCAAAGCCCCATCCAGCCTGGCCTTGAACACTTCCAGGCATGGGGTATCCACAGCTTCTGTGTGAAATTTACTTTACAGATTGATTACGTCAGAATGGTAAAGCTTGATTCATCCTTCAAAACTGAGCTGGTGTATTTTTGCTCATGTTCTTTAGAACACCAGTGAGATTTTATATGATTACTGTTGTAAAAATACTGATATAGGAAATACCAGATTGTGTCTCCATTTTAAATATATGCTTCTAAAAAGCTTCTGGAGAAGGTTACTTAGGTCTTTAACACTGTCACGTGTATTCGTTCTCTTGTTGGGTGATTCTGATCACTTGAGAGCAGAATGTCACCTAAACAGTTCTTTACAACAACGTGGGGACTTAAGCAAGCTAGGAAAGGCAGACAGCAGCATCCTCACTAACTGAAAAACTCTACTTCTGCTATGCAACACAAAACTTCATTCAGTAGGAGGATGCATGAGAGCAAATGTTCTGCTGAAGACATCAGTGGTTTTGTGGCTGAATTGAATACGTTCCTGCACAAGCTTTTACTGCAGCCAGTGCTTTGTGAATGACCAGTTAAGCTCTGTGACCTATCATGTTTTCTAATGCAAAAATAATGTAGTACTACTTCCCTTTCAGCCTTTGTTCTTATGAATTACACCTCAGGTTGCTTTCTCCTTGGTAGTTATTCCTCTTCTGTATCACCTTATGTTTGAAGAGATCTGAAGATTAGACCACTTAACAGCACACTGTGTTCACTATACAAATTATTGATTGCCCGTTTTTAGACCATTTCTCTCACAGTCTCCTGTAGTGAACTGAGAATGGAATAAGGCTGATAATATGTGCCCTTTCCTCAAGTTCAACCACCAAAACGCTTGGGTTACAATCTCACAGGATGTTTCTATCATTATCTCACTCCCCCTAACCAGTAACACTCAGGGTTTTAGAAGCAGAATAGCACTCATTGACAGTCTGAGATGCTAATTATTTTTTCTATTATATCTGCCTATATGAATACTATCGTAGAATCTGGATTGTACACTTTCCATATTTGTTTCCATATTTATTTGATCAGAAAATAAAGTCTGAGCCTAGCTGCACAGATAGGATGCGTTTATGAACTTCTCCAACCTTGACATTGTTCAGACTTTTATTTCCAGAAGACTCACTGATACACTAAAATGAAGCTTACACTTCAAAACCCCTCTCTTTCAGGTGTCTTATAAGAACAGAAGGAAAAAGCCCAATACACTGGTCTGAGAAAATGAGGATTTGAATCTTATTTCTGTGAAAGACCCCCAATACAGCCTTCAGTACAGAAACTATTACAGTGGAAGCAGACACTGTTCTACATCTTTAGAAGACCATGTGTTATCCCGTGAACAAGATGAGGCCACTTTCTCCAAATGCAAAATGTGGAAACTTTCCAGCACGTGACCAAAGGTCTCCAGGGATCCCAACCACCAGCAGCTCTCCCCTGCACTTCTCACTCTCGAGCAGCCCCGCTGGGCGCTGTGCATCTGCCAGACCATCCTCTCCATCCTCGCTGGGGCCCATGAGACTCACATTTCCAAGTCCCGTGGAGAGCAAACAGGATGGTTGGTTGTGCTTTACCATTTCTTCTGTTACCACCTGGGCAGGGGAGCACAGAGCAGGAGGTGCTACACCTGCCAGCTCCCCCTTCACCAATATGAAGACACCTTTGGTGAGGCAAGGGATACACCACAGATAATGTGGGTTTAGAGAAGAGATGGCATGACGTTAAGCTGGACTGTGTATAGTATTCTGTTTCCCAGCAGTATGAAGAATCTATTTACATAAGAGAAAGGTCCTCATTTATAGTGGAAAATTCAATCATTTGATATTCAGCAGCTGGATACTGTAAAAATCATTCTCCTTGTATCTCATATTAACTCACAGTAAGCTGATACACCTGAGCTTTTTACAACACTCAGGGTTGAGTATATATAGATTGCTCAACTTGGAAAGGTCACTCCGTGCTGTACACAGGAACCTGACCACAGTAATCTGTAAAGAGCAGATATTGTTCTCCTTGTTTGTAAAGACTTCAGGAATGTAAACAGCAGCGCTCGGGCTCTTTCTTTGGGATGTATCGAATTCGTGAGTGTTGTGTGTGAAGTTTACAAATGTAAGGCTTTGCAGTTGGTTTTGGCAAGTCTAGTCATAATCTTCAGTTAAATCAAAACACAGCAAAGATCACACTCCACATTTCTAAGACCTCATTTAATTAAAAGCTTTCGTTGGGAAGGGATAGTTTCAAGCTTTCCCCCCCTTCTTCCTTTGCATACAGACATAAACATTTACCAGAACCAAACTCAGCATTGATTTTCCTTTATCCCTTGCACTCGTCTGATGTCCCAGGAGATGAACGGATGAGGTTAAGGTTAAGAAAGTTATGCACAACAGCTCTTAACCTGATGGCTAGGAAGATAAACAACACGTTAGTATTGTTTAGGTGAACTCATCTATCAAATTACTTATCCCTGCTGGATTGAGCATGGAGTGTTCCCACTGCTAAGTGAGCACTTCACCAGTGTGTCCTCAGAAGGCTTCTTTGCAAGATTTGAATCAAACATCCATTATGGAAAAAGTACAGTTCCTTGAAGTTATGGCCACCTGTTTGGACAAGGTCACCTGGCGTGAGTTATTGTCCTGTCAGACGTGGCCGAGATGCAGTTGCAAGGGCATCTAAGTAAGGTTAGAGACAGAGCAAAACATAAGAACAGAAATTTGCTTGATGCTGTATTACTTCCCCATATTTTTTTCCTGTAAAAATTTCACTGTAAAAATTCAGATGCCCACATCAACTATCTCTTTTAAAAGCTCATTGAAATCCAAGGCTTAGCAGAGATTTTTCCACAGGTCAGATCTTCACCTGGTGTAAATTGGCTTAGCATTGGTGACACCAGTGAAACCACGCTAATTTATGTTACCGGGAAGTAATGTAGCTGGATAACAGTGTCAAGTTAATCACTGACAAGTTCCTCTGGTATTGATGGTTGCTCCCATTTAGATGAGCCCCAGTCTAAAGTTGACTTTTGGTGACGTTCAAAATTTAACAAATGTGTCTTTTAAGGACAAGCCCTGGAAGCCAATGCAGTATTTATAGTGGCTTTATAAAATGAATTGTGCCAATTTCAGTGACATTATTTCCATCCTGCAATTGCTTATTCTGGAAAGACAGTAAATGCTATATTTCCTCAATATAAAACTAGGAAGTATTCAAATAATCAACTAAGTATTCAACTAAGCAAGTTCACCTTGCTCAGACATTTGTTCTTCATTTGTCTATCAAATGAAAAAAAACAAAAAAACAAAAAAAAAAAAAAAAGAAGTCTTGCTTAGTAATTTCTCTCTTTTATTTAATTATTTGCACCAAATCCAGATCACTTCCTTCCTCACATAAAGATTTTTATTTATTAAAAAATTTAAAAGAAAAACTATGTAAAGAGTTTTATTTTTCATTCAGCCATTTGGTCCAATTCTCATAAGCTGACTACATTCACTCGATATCTTTCTTGTGTAAAACCGAATTAAATGATAGATTCAGTATACATTCCCTGAAGTCACTTTTCTCCGTGGAAGCCTTTGGAAAGCTCCAGAAGCCAAAGGTAGTTTTTACTGATTTGGACCTTAGAAGGCAACATTCCCAAAAAGCCTTTTGCGTCTTTCTTTCTTTCTTTCTTTCTTTCTTTCTTTCTTTCTTTCTTTCTTTCTTTCTTTCTTTCTTT
>CM021770.1:34730492-34746022 GCA_011076525.1 Nettapus auritus | reverse complement strand
TTTCTTTCTTTCTTTCTTTCTTTCTTTCTTTCTTTCTTTCTTTCTTTTTCCTCACAGTCTGTTCTGTTTTTGTTTTTGTTTAATTTAAATTTATTTTTCTCTACACTTATGTTTCTGGCTACAGAACTGTCTATTAATAAAACTTAAAACTCGAGATACTGAATTTTAACCTGATCAGAAGTCAGCAGAGACAACTTGCCACTTCAGTTCTACTTCTCTCCAAAGAAAATCAAGATAAAATATTAGCAACAGCAAACAGCTGTAGGCATCAGGGTCCATTTAACTACTGCTGCAGCTGGTGGACCCAAATTCTGCTCACGAGGCACAGGCTGAGTTTTTTCCTGCAGCTCCATTCTGCCCACCGCGTGCTGCCATCACTTCCACGAGTAGGTGCTAACCTCATTGCCCAGAGCATGCGTGGCCCACACTTAGCAGGGTTGTGCTCCTGCTAGAGAAATAGCCATTATCCACTGAAACAGCTACTCAGATTTCTCCCGAAGCTCGCATTCCCAAATAGAGGGATTTGGGGTTGTGATCCATCGAGAAATGGATATTTTCTAATGATCATTATCACCAGCCAGAAAGCATCAGCAATGTCGACTCAGTTCCGTAAACACCTTTTTAAGTATGCAGAAGGCAACAGCTCATTTATCTAATTTTATCTTCAAGCAATAAATTGAAGAACAGTTACTTTGGACTGTTCCGCTCACCACAGATTTATAGGTGTGACAGCTGAACTTCAAAATTAGCAGAGGAAATTTTACTTTCTTAGTCATTACTTGAATAACTCTCAAGTCTTTTAGTGTCATAATTAGTAGAAGGGAAGTCAACGAAATATAATTTGTCAATAGAAAGTGAGAAGATTTAGAGTGAATGATAATCATACATGGAAATGTTTTATGGGCTGATAATTAAGAGTCTGTAGCAGAGCTTTTTCAGTGAAAACAGTGAATACAGAAGTTACGTATAAGCACTTAAACGTCTTGGACAATGAAATGGGCTGATTTCTCCATCTGATTTGTCCTAGGTAAGGAAAAATGCATTTCTGAGTAATTTGTAAGGCCCAATGCATCCACTTTCCTTGTATTTATTGCAGAGGCTCAAGCAGGTGATGGCTGCAGGGAGCATGGGGACTGAGCTGGAAGCTCGGACACCTTGTCCTGCCTTCCACAGTGACGAAAGAAAAGCCAGAAGAACTTCTGCTTTGTACATGGTCTTGGTACAAGGGTGTAAAACTGCTGCAAGTGAAGCATTTCCAGTACTTGATTCTTCTTTTGTTATTTCTAGTGCCATGGGAACTATCAGCATCCAGCTGCTCTTTCTGCCACCACAGACATCATCCTCCAGGCTGAGCAAAAAGCAGAGGGAAGTGCCAATCTCCTGCCCAATAAATGCACATGCTTCTGCAAATAAGTCTTGAAAAGAAACTCAAATGGGGAGAGAAGCATTAGAGAAGATCTGGCTGGGGGGAAGGAAAACTAACCAAGTCCTGCTTGCTTTCTATACCCAATAGCACGTACATGCCTGAAACAAAATGGCAGTGAATGAAGAAGGTTATGGAACAAAAATGTATCTTTAATCTGAGATTGCTCCTGTAAGAACTTGTTTTTAAAAGTTTTTGGTAATTTCTGTTTTTCTTTACTGTGCAGATGCTCAAGTAGAAAGAATACTGTGTGCCTGTAAAGCAACTAGCACGTTAAACTATGTTCAAAGCAAATAATAATAAGAATTCACAGTAAACCTGAAGAAGCACCACTTGATAAATTATAGCCAGGGGCTATTTGTACTATAGAAAACTTCTTTTGGAGCCTGAGAAAGCCATTTCTCTCTGCAGGAGGGCTGCTCTCTGCCAGGCAGTTCCGAACCAAATGTCCTCAAAGCTGTCAGCGCAGCCCCTGGAAGGGCAAACCCTGGGACAAAGGAGGTGCAGAGCCCTGGCACCTCAAGCAGAGCGAAGAGTGGGGAAAGGGGACTGCAAAAGCACCTTCAAGGCCTTTATGGCTTTGATAGAGATAGAGAGAATTGAGGCTATTTACCTTAACTCAAGATCGACTAAAGACTGAAGTTGCACGAGATCAGGACAAGTTATGCCAAAGGCAGTTTGGACCTTGTCTTTCTCTTTCTTTAGGTCTACCACAGCTATTTTAATTTACTCAGGACTGTATGATTTGGCCCTTCAAAATTAAGCAGTTATTGTTGCCTAGGCAGATTTGTAAGAAATAATCATTTCCCTCAAAGAATCATTAAATGAATATTTCTTTGATCATATGATCATTTCTTTGATCATAAATCAAAGAAACATTAAATTAAAAATCACAAAAAGTGCCAAAGTTAGTTGCAGAAACACCCGTATTTGGCTTGGTCTCTGACTGTTGTAAGGAGCCAGCATAACCTGAATGCCTTCAAACAGACTTCGCCAATTCACAGCGCTGAGAATCTGTTCCATTGTGCTTAAACTCTCCTCAGCATCTTGACATGCTCAGCTAGTTTCATGTTTATTCTCTTACACTGAAAAGAGTAAAATACACATTTTTCATGTGCTGTCAGCAAACTGCAGTGGATTTCTCATTGGCTGAAAATATCAGCTGTGGCCGGCCGCAGAAAGGTTGTCCAGCTGCTTGGAGCCCATTTAAATATGAATTGAAACAAGAGTGTTTCATGGAAATTTGGACGCTCCTAGCTCTCGCTGGCTTTGTCCGCCTGTAGATTGTTTGTCCCTCCTTTCAGTTCAATAGCTTCTTTCAAATTGTAACAAACAAGTGTGCTGGGGAATACCACAAAACAGCTCCAAAGATGTAGTGCTCTTTTATATTCCTGGGCATGTCACTTGCTAACAACCCAAACGCCTGCTCCTGAAACTGGAACAAGGGCAAGAACTGACAAAAATCCCCGCTCCTGAGGAAACAAGCAAACAAACCAACCAACCCACCCCTCCAAACAAAGAGTAAAAAAAAAGAAAAAAAAAAAAATTTCCTCAATTAGGCAGTTGAAACAATGGCCAGAACCCGGCATCCCTTATTCATGTGTGGGCCTTGCTTCCCTTGCACGTCTGGCTCATTTCAAATGGCTTCTGCCAAGAATAATGGCCAAGAATTGATTCTTGATCTTCCACGAGAAAAATAAGGTACAAAGTAAAGGGGATAAACTGTGCTGTACCAGCATAAAATAATGATGATTTCATAGCAGACTTTCTTGACTTGCATGAGATTAACTGTCATATTAGAATAAATTTCTAAACTGGGCACTAAAACTTCTTTTAAAGCTTGGATTTTTATGGATATGTATTTTTTAAATAAATTTTACTAAAACAAAATTCAAGTCTAAATTCAGATGACTAATGTATTGCCAGATTTGATTGGATTTCAGTCTCTGGAAATCAGCAGCAGTGCCATGGAGTTATTATTACTATTATTCCTATTATTATTACTATCAGCATTCTTATTTTCCTAATGATCCACTCTGTTTCTGCTTGAGTTACTTGGGGGAGAAATGAAACTGCAGCAACAACATGAACTTTTAAATATTTTTAAAAATTGGTTGATATCACAAAGCAATTTCTCACACTTTTTTTCCCCAAAATTCCACTGTCTGCTGCTGGTTTCCAGTGCAGGTTATCCCAGACACAGACCTGACCTCTGTGATCCATAATTTCTCCCTCTCCTGATAAATCTACATGGAAAGCCATTGTCTCTAATGAAATCAGAAAATGGCAGCGCCAATTCCTGCATGTCCAGAGCATGTTTCCTACCTTTTTCCTTTCCCTGATGGTCATGGACCTGCAGTAAGGGGGGCTTATTTCTTAAATTTCATCGCTTTTGTCCTTTTAAGTTCTATTAAGATAGGTTATTGACTTTATATATAATTAATGGCTTCCAAAGTCCTACATATTTACACGTGATAAATCCTGGTGCTGGGAAACCAACAAACTTGTGTTGTTTATCGCCCTCCCCTCTTTCCCCACCCAGGAGTAACAGAAGTCGCTTGAACTAAAGCCCCACGGCTTCCTCCATAAACATGTCTGGATGTTTCTCACTTAGGTCGACGTGACAATTATTAGAACTGGCACATATAAACACAAAAAGCAAGAGGCATTAACAGGTCTATTCACTAAGGGTTCTGCACCCTTTCCACACACACACAAAAAACTTAAATAAAAGTAACATGCCTAAATTGTGTAAATGTCAAGGTTTTCTCATTCATTAATTCCCCTTTCCTTGATGTGCAGCGCTCCCAACTCTGCCTGTGCTCGACGGAGAAGTGCCGGACTGAGAAAAGTCATCCTGGCACATTCGCCGTCTCACAAAGGATACAGACTTTGGACTATGATCCAAAAATGCACTTATGTGCATTGCACCTACAAGGAGGCATTTGTTTGGAGCTCGTTTCCCTTCGTCCCCATGGGGACTGACAGCAGTAGCATTCACCACAAAGGCCCGGGAACAGCTTCGAAACGTCCTTCTGGTGCCCCACAGCCCCAGCCCACTGTATCTGAATGAAAGGCATGGAAAAGAGTGGAGAAAAAAGTTCCTTTTTCCCACTTTTGGACTATGCCAGAGAGCTTCTCCCCCTGCTTGTCTCGGGACATACCCACAGAGGAGATTGAGGGCTCAGCGGTGTCTGCTCACCATAAGTAAAGTCTATTCTTGCAGGAGAAACAGCACCTCATGAGAAACTACCACTTTGGGCCACATCTGGGCTCCCCTCTGGCACAATGAGGTGCTCCTGGGACTCCAGATCGGAATAGAAGATGCATTGGCTGTGACCTGCCAGGCTGCCGGCTTGCGGCATCGCTGGGAATGGGGAGTCCCCTTCTTTCATGGGGGGTGAGCTTTCTTCCACACAATGTAAGGGAACATTTTTTGTGTGAATGGTCTCTTTCTTCAGTGGAGTACAGTCTCTATTGGAAAAATAATCTCCTTATGTACTGAAAAATACCTACTGCTTTCAACCTCCCCAACCTCACCTCCTTACAGCCCCTATAGAAACAAAATCCCCTCTGTGCTTGTTGCCCCTGCGCGTTTTGGGCTTAAATTCGCCCAGAACGGCTGCTGGTCCTTGTATGACCAACAGCAAAAGAGCTGGGAAAGAAAGGAAAGGCTCGAGCCTAGCGCAGGCTGCAGCACACAGACCCAGCCCCACCTCTGCCATGGTACGAACTTGCTTTCTTCCTCCCGACTTCCCCGGTCACGTAACTGGCACGTGGCGCGCGGCACAGATGGCGCGCGGTGGCACGCAGAGAGCGTGCCAGCTGTCTGGCGCGGGGACACAGGTGCTGCTGCTCGCCTCCGCTGCTAACTGGAAGCCAGACCTCCAGGAGCCAGCCTCGAAGAAAAGACAAGGGACGCCGTCCGCAGCTCCGGCTCTCAGTTTTCAGATCAAGCGACGCACATGCATGGAATAAAGCATTGCAAGGCAGAATTATCTCCTGAAAGATGTTCTGCATTGTACTTAAGCTTGACGCAATCAGGTGTAAGAATTTCAATGAAGTAAACAGGCAACATATGATTACAGACCTTTTTTATGCACACAAATCATACATTCATCCATATGACAAACTGAGAGTAACGCACGAGTTATTCAGACTCTCTTTGCAGTCTGAGTTTCTAATATATCTCAACAGCAAAGACAAGTGACCACACATACCCTTTATAGGAGTGAAATATAGAAACAGGCAAGAGAAAATCCCAGATTCATCACCCCTTTGAGTTCGCATCATCTCAATTGTACCGTGATTTTAAAGTTAGTGATGTATATTTTCAAACCCATGCCCCCACAGATTAGAGGTAAGGCACTGTGGGCTGTGTATATCAGGTGAGTGACAGCAATGATGACATCAATAACCCACCACTGTCCGTGATGTAATGCCAGTATTACAGTTTCCCATCTCCCTTTGTCACAGGAAAGCTCTATTGACAGCTGTTCTGAAACGCTGCGCTGCTGGGATGTCAAACACGCTCATTGATTAGTAATAGAGAGTTATGGAAAAGCCCTTCTGCCATCCATCAGCTTTCTCTGTTAGCAGCCCGGTCCTTGGCTCTGGGCGGCACAAGGCAGCCCCATCTCTGCAGGAGGAATTAAAACAGGAGCTGAGGACACCCAGCAGCCAGAGGCCAGGCGAGGCACCATGCCCCAGCCTCCTGCAGGCTATGGGGATTCGTGCTCTGGCAGCTCAGCTCTGCCAAACACGAAGAGCAGGGGTCAGAGGAGGCACACGAGGAAAAAAAAAAAGGGCTGAGTGAGTGGCAGTTTTACAGGAAATTGTCATCAAAGGTGAGCAGCCACAAAAAAAAAAGGAGGAATATGGGAATGGGGACGGTGGCCTGATTCTTCTTACATGGCCCATAAATATCTGGATGTCAGCTGAGCTGCGAGGAGGCTCTAGGGTTTCCCCGGGGTTATGAGATTTTGCTTGGCTTCCCTGGAAGTTCTGCCTTTCAATCAAAAACTGGTGTTTCTGCCTTGTTTCAGCCTCCATCCTTAGAATTGCTTCCTCATGCAAAGATCTGACTTTCAGAAGAACAAAGTAGCCCAAGTTACAGCGGCAGGTGCTAAGGGTGCCATAGCTGTTCTTTTAATTCATCAGGCAGCTGATTTGTTCCAGGCTGTTAACCTGTTCAGGACTGAGTATGTATCTGGATAGATATACTTAACAATTTGGGCAATCCTGGAAACTAATCTAAGAGAAAAACAGTACTGTGAAATGTGGGTGAGCAAATCTCACTGCACCTGAAGCAGGGTGTGGAGGTGAGGGGCTCCAAATGCATCTCATCTGCTCCTCACAAGGCTGAACAAGGCGATTGATAATCCAACACCTCTGGCTGGAGCGAAGCCACCAACGCCACCACGAGAAGGACTTCACTGAGTATTTTCTAAATTAGATTTCCAGAGTCAGTGGTCCTCACCGCACAGATACCTGGTGAGAATAAAGGTGCTGGAGCTTCACGGCCCTGTGCCACCCAGACACGGCAGTGTTTGCAGTGAACAGCAGCAGCGATGTGCCTCCAACCACAGCGTTGCTACGGCAGAGGACCAACACACGGCCTGATCAAGTGCTTCATGTAGTCTCTCTTGGCTGCTCGATGCAATACCTCCTTTGTTTTGCTCCTAGCAGAGCTATTTATATCGCACGCTGAACTGAAAGGCAAGCTTCCAAAGGTTTGCATTTTAGGGTTAGTTTGGGCAAGTAACCAAAACCTCTGGATGCTAAACTCTCCAAACCACCGGGGTTTGCAGAATTAGGCTAGAAATCACACACAAATGGGCTTTCTCCAAAATAATTTTTGCACTCCATTTGTGACTGAACCACTCTCTTGACATGTTTTTATATTTTCCTATGAAGATCTAACCAGGATATGAAAGCATTGAATTCTGAGTAAGAAGATAAAAAATAAAAATAAAATAATAATAATAATAAAAAATAAATAAACACTGCCTAACTTGCCTGGAAATACAATGGAAGAAATGGCATTTCCTTGCATTGCAGCAAAGGGAATCTGTCCTTTGCTCAGGATTACAGTGTTGGGTCTGATGGAAAGGTATCAAAATAGATTTAATTTTAATTAAAAAGATTAGAGAAGTATTAATATTAGAGGGCATCCTCCTGGAAAGAAGAGAAAGGGGAGGCAAGCCAAAAAAAGCATCGCAGCTGTTTTGTTCTGGAGGCTTCTGTGCTCTGCATGCCTAGAGGTGCTCTGAGGTCCCCATGGGGCAGAGCACGTCCTGCCCGGCCAGAGGAGCCCTTGGCATGGGTGCCAGAGGGGCTGGAGCTCGTGTTCCCAGCTTATTTTGGGCTTGAAGACCTGACATTCCACTCGGACCAATCCATCTTCATTGACGGAGCAGGGAGAGCGATTTTGCCAGCAGGGACCGGGTCCTCCAACGCTCAACTGCGTGGCACTGTTGAATTCGGTGCCATGGGCCACGTGTGCCAAGTGACCCCCAAGCCAACTCGCAGGCAGCCGATAGCAGCCAGCAGCTCTGCGGCTTCCAGGCACCACCATGGTGCTTTCCTGCCCGAGCACAGCCCCTGCCGAAACCCGCTCCTGGCTCCGCAGGGCCGGCCAGCGCCATCCAGGTTGTGTTTTGAATATTTCTGTCTTCTGTTGGGAAGGTGGAAGTATTTAGGAGGTGTCTCTGGGGGCGTTGCAGTATGTTTCTTTTGCCATTCTGCCCCCTTTGCAGCTGTTGGAGACAGAAAATAGGGAGAGCAGCCTTCTGGAAAGCAAAAATAACTTTAAAAATAAACAGGTTAAAATATTATTCAAGCGCTATAATTCTGAAGAGTCTACCTTCCTATTTTGGGGGAAAAAAAAATAAATTATATTATAAAAGCAAAAGCCATTTCAATAAGTTTTTCTTTTCTTCAATTAGTAAAAAGTATGTGAAAATGATTATGAGTTTCTCTCCTAAGATTTTTCAAATTAGGATGCTCATTTAAACCAACCCTTTCCTGTGCGCCGTTCCCTTTTGAATGAATCAGCATTTTCCCCAAGTGAGGGTTTCATTAAATATTTGTCAGTCAGATTTAACCTGAAACACCATGAAGACCTACCATACCGCGCGTGTAGATGCTGATGCATCTGTATATCCAGTGATGTCCTTTCAGCCAGCAATTTGCCCAGCAGGCAGCTGTAATCCAGTTGTCAGTTTTTTCTCCCACCAGTGTCTTTCACGCTTGTGCCTCATCCCACAAAACCCCTCCTTTTCTGTCTGCTATGAAGACCTAGATGCAAGAATTATGAGTTGCAACTCTTAGACAAGATACAGATGTACGTTAGGCCACTGCACCTGTCCTCCTTATGAAAGATGAAGCCCCATTTTACATATTTAGACTTGATTTAGTTAAAATTTCAAGTGAAAGACAAAATGCCTCATGTCTTCTTAAATAATAGATACAACCAAAGCAATTTCCAGTAATAGAGAACTGCGTTACTTTTAAATCAAACTCCCTATTGCTTCATATTTTAAATTACAGATGATGTGTGCTATCCCAATATGTCACGTCGAAATGCAGCAGTTCTGCAAGAGCACGTATTTAAAAAAAAAAACAAAAAACAACTGAGAAACATCTTGTAATATTCATGCAGTAATGCTGTCTTTTTAAAGTTGCCCTGACTGTGTATTTTAAAGCATTATTTCCAATGCCCTTGCTACCTAATTTGTAAAACAAATCCGCAGTCCCGAACAAATCTGAAGGTGGACATATGTGTCCTTGTCTAGTTACTAATGTCCACTATTCCCGTGTATTACAGTGGTTTATCAGCTTCCTCCTTTAAAGAATTTGACAGGAGTTTTTTGCCTTTGGCAATCCAGTTGCAGTCTCATTCTACATCTGTTTTGATTGTCAACCTAATTCTGAGAGCAGTCAAAAACCCAGTCAGATCTCCCATGAATATCTTGGCAGGTTATGGCTTATTTAGGCTACAAGTAGCTCTCCTGGAACAGCATCCAAATATACTGCAGATTGACTCGCACGAATATAAATCCCTCAGCGTTTACAATACCTTCCCGCAAACAATTACTAAAATGCCTCATTGAGCAAGGCTGCGAGAGCAGCCTGCAGCACCCCAGCCCGTGCCCCACGTGCTTGCGGGCAGCGTCCCGGCCACGGGCGAGCCCCGGCGCACGCAGGCTGCTCTGCTCCAGCTGCAGCGGCGGCAGCAAGGTGAAGCGTGGGAGCTCTTCGGGGAGGGGAGAGCAAATTAAAGCTCACTGCAGGAAAGTTGTGCCCCTGGCACTCTGCTCATGCAACAGCTGCAGATACAACAACTATCATCTGACATTCTGACATATACGTTGAGCAAAGCAGCAAGCGAGCCAATGCCTACACAATATCGCGCAGGGCTCCAAGTCCCAGCCTTGAGCAAAACAGGTGTATGACATCCTGTTGCTAGTCTTCAGAGGTTATGGGTACGAGGAGAGACATCTGAGAGAGGAGCAGATGAAAATAACAAAGAAGGTTAAGGCTCGGGTTGACAAGCTCATTGATAATATTTTAGATGGAACAGACCTGCACGTTGACTGCAAATTGCTCCTAATGTCTCTTGTAGACTGCAGGCCACAGTCAAAGTGAAAATGGGCTCATTCATTATTTGAGGCAAGCAAATTTCTGCGAAAAGGAACCACCGTGACCCAGAAGACTCCAGATGTCCTCCAGGGCCTGGGCTGTAAAGCTGTCTTGGTGCCAAAACAACGGCGTTATGTTGTATGGCCGCAGCCGGCGCACTTAGATGGAAATAAACCTGAGCGCTGAAATCCTTTAGCAAATATTTTTGAATTTGGTGGAAAAATCCTGTTGCAGCATTTTGCTTTTTAATGTTCTGAGACTAATTGATTATCTGATAGAAGGCAAGCGCATTGCCAGGAAAGGCATTACTCTCATGTCAGCATCCAGTGCATGGCTCTTTGTGAAATTTAACAGGAGAAAAATATATTTCAAAGAAGAAATTTAAACCAAATCTAAATTTTTCTATTATGCACATTATGGCCCAGAAACAGAACATCCACTGCCATTCCTCGAAGCTCATTGCTTCGAGTCACATAGCTCCCTTGGCTAATCAGCCTTCACTAAGTTGCCTTATTTTGGGGAGAGAAAACACGTATTAAAGTGAGGCCATGTCTACATAAAAGATGCTCGGAAGAGCACTGCTGGATATTAAAGTTAGCATCTGCTATTGTCTGGTTAACAATTGGCAATTACCATTAGTTTCCACTGTGGCTGATGGAGTCACAGATGGCTGATTGAGCCAAGTAAGTGCACTTATTCCTATTCGGGGGTATGGTATAGCAGGAAAATAGTTACGCCAACCTCATATGCAAACCAGACAAAAAGTCACGAGGCATCGTTTTCAGCTTGTCTGAGTTGTTTGAGACCAGTGCATTTTAATCCCAAAGGATGATGTAAAGGACTGTAAAAACTCAACAACTGTCTATCAGACTGCAGTGAGGGGTTAATACAGCACAGTGAAATCTGTGGTGACCTGCACAGGTACCACTATCATTACAGGTACAGCTGCTGGGGAAAAAAAATGATCATTTCTTTTCTTTTTTTTAATAAAAATGGCTTGCACTGTAATACATTAAAAAATCAAAAATCATAATATATCATCTTCAGTGGCAAATGTTAGCCACTTGGTTTGCATGCCCTTAATGAGGGATTTAATAAGTAGACAACTGTTTTAATACAGCCATTTTGAATATCATAACACCTTGGTTTGATTTAACATCTATAGTTACAAATATATTGTGCCATTCTGTAATGGGACTTTTATGCTTTAAATAATTGTGTGCTTTAGAGTTATTAAATTAAAATGGCCCACTGCACCTGCATGCCACAATTTTGTGTATCTGACACTACACCCATTGCACCTTTTTCTTCTGACCCCATCCTGCGCATCGTCACTATTGTCTCAGTTCAGTGCCAAGGAGGGACCTGCCTTGCCTTCCCTGCCTAGACCCGGTTTAACACACAGTCGAAGCCTAATGACCCCCAAATATTGAAAGATTGTCAGTTCTGAGCACAACCAGTGAGTACCTCTGACCCCTTATGGTGTCCAGTAATTCTGTGCTGGGTGGCATTGCCGCTATCATCACTGTGGGATCCCAGCTTGGCCAACCTTCCACATGTAAATTGAACTGAGCCATTCATAATCTCTGCAGTTCTGTGTCCTGTGCTTATCTGCCCTGAAACAACGTTTTGGGGATTATGATCAACGTCCCTAAGCGAGCACAGGAAGGGATTGCCCAAGTGGGGAACTGCCACAGTCAACAGAGAGTAGCCAGGCTGGGCTGCTCCCACTGAACGGCACCCAGCCATTGCAGAAGACTTTGGACCAGGCCCTGAGTAAATCCCAGGTGTATTTTTTTAGAAAAAAATGTTCCCAGATAAAGTTGCCATGTGTTCTGAGGCACCGGATGTTATTGAACGTGAAGATGCGCAGAGCTGGAACTGGTAATCAAACCCAGTGAAAATAATTTCCCTTAATGCTCATTTCTGGTGTGTGTTTTAAAAACACCTTTGCAAGTCAGTTCTCAAAACAAACAAAAAAAAAAGCATTATTATTTCCCACAAAATGCTGGCCAGGGCGTGCCTGCAGCCCATGGCGTGCATCAAGAGGAGGACACCTCGCTCTGCTCTCAGTGTGGGGCCAGCACACGGCGCCCACCACACAGGCTCACGAGGAACGAGCTCGGTGCTCTCTGCTCAGTGCCCGCGCTTGCCCGCAGCACAAACCTACCCCGATTTGGCGGAGAGCTCAATGTTTGCTTACAAGAGCGAGCAGAGAGCAGATCCGAGTGGGTTTCCTCGCCGCAGTGCTGGCCCTCCCGTGCCTGCCCTCACTGGCCCTGAGGGCAGCCGCTGCCCCCGTGCTCACCACCTCCATGGCACATCACTCGCCACCGAGAAGAATCCCCAAAGCAGGCTTACTGTCGAGCTATCCCTCACGTTTCTGAGGACTACTGCCAAGCTAACACACAGATGATTTTTCTTGGCATCTTTATTTTTCAATGATGTTTTTTCAACGCTTAGCATTAAGCTGAAATATTGTTTGCCAGGGATCACTGCCCATCAGGTGCTTTATTACAGATGAAATTAGATTTCTTTACAGTTGCACTGGAAGAGTAGAGAGAGATAATGGGAATAGCTTTTTAAAACTGACAATCATTTCAGCAAAGCAGGAACAAATATATCCCCCAAAATCAAAGCTTCCCCCTTACCAAATTAAAACTGGATTAAAAAAAAAAAAAAAAAAAAAAAAAGGAAGAAAAATCAGAAGAAAAAATATATTTTGAGCAGCAAAGTGCATTTATAGTGCTGAGAATATCTTTTTTTTTCCAGCGTGGATATTTTTAGTCCTACAGATTTAAATATCGGTTTGCTTCTTTTCACTTAGAGGGCGATAGTCAAAACCCCACAGCTGTTAGCGAGGGGATGTTCCCGAGGAATATCTTCCCCGGGGGAAAAACAAAACCAAAGGTAAGTTTTGGAAGCATTTTGTGCCAGGGAGACAAAGCGCGGTGCTGCAGCGATACCCGGCGCTGGCAGCTTTCCACGCCAATGCAGCCGCGGCGCTCGGCTGCTACGGCGGCTGGGTGCTGCTGTGCATGCAGCTTCTGTGCAGAGAAGGCACAATAAAGCAAATATTGGCTCTTCCACAAAACGTGTTAACTTCAGGAGATGACAGGCAGTTTCACAACAAGTGCATGCCTTCAAACGGGGAGATTTATTTTCAAAGGAAACTCCTTTTTCCTTTTTTCCTATTTCTCACGTCTGAAGTCACTTTGAAAGGTTTCAGTGAGGGCTGGGGTTTGGGGGGCGAGGGGGAGGATTTTATTTTTTTGGCTTCCGATCCACTAAAGAAGCCTGCATTTTGCACCTGCATAATGCTAAAGGCAGAGGCTGGATAAAGCTGTAAATTGTTTAACAGCCAATCTGGAGAAGGAGCAGTGCTCAAAAACATAATACCTCTGGAAGGCTGGAGGCAAGATTCATTTAAACGGTTTTCACTGTCATCGATGTCACCAATTTGAAGCTTGTCTTGTTTACCGGATGAAGGTTTCACACTGTGTCAATGTTCTGCCAGGATTCGGCATTAAAATGAGCAGTTAGTACAAGTCAGCCATAAACATGGCAGATCTGTTAGACTGGCAGAAGCCACTGCGAGCTCCCTGGTGCAGCTTTTAAGCACTTGGCATGCTGCTAGCTCAAACTGGAGAGGGGGCTGTGTGCATCATTTGGGCCTGAGTGCAATGCACTTGAAATAATTACTTTAATCAGCAAAAGTTAATTACTTTAAATCATAAATTAATGGTGGAGCATTTGGCAGAGCCTGATGTGTGTGGCGAAGCTGTCAAGCAAAAATCACAGGTGAACCTGCGACCCCTTCTCAATATCACTGGATGAAAGAAAGGCGCTCACCTACTGTGCGTGCCACTTCTGCCGCATTAAAAAGAACTCTTTGTAACAGGAGAACAGCCACCTTAAACTGTCACCTATAAAAAAGGGACTATAAACAAGCAGATTGCTGCTAAGCAGGTGCTGCTGGAGGAGTTGGCCCTTGATAATAATAAGATCTTAAAATGGCATCTGCCTTTATTTTATAGCACAATTGGAAAGATGGTTAAAAGTAATAAACCCAGCTGATATGTTTTATGAGTTAGTAGTTAGCGGTGTTTGCTGGGGACGAACCAAAGATTTTGGGGGGAGATGCGGAAGACCGGGGAGGGCACACCTAAAGGCACCAGGCCGTGCGTCTGAGCCCACGCGTGCCCGGGAAGCCGCGCAGGTAGCGGGGAGCACGGCGGTGTCGGTGTGACATGCGGTGCTTCCCCAGCCCCAGGCTCCTTAGGCTGCGTTTCCTATCTCACCTGACTCATAATTCCAGGATACACCTTCAAAGAGCCTTGGAAAGCAGTGAAGATCCGTGCCATACAAACACATCCTTTGTAGCTGTTTGCCTTAAAGAGCAGCCCACATTTGGCTTCGCCGTGCTTTACGTCACTGCTTAAGAAGACGATACGCATTTTATTGCAAAGCATCTGGCGTAGTAACCCATAAACAAGTTTCTGTTTATAATAACTTTAAGAAGTTGTAAACGAAAATGAAAAGATAAGGCAAAATCACCTAACCACAATGCCCAGCTTGGAGAATTAATGTGGAACTAATTTCTGAAATGCAAAAGAGAAGGGGAACAGAACAACTGCAGAACAGTGAAATTTGACAAAATAATTTCTGAATTTATAAAACAATTATAAGGTTAAATCAATAAAAAGAAATGTTAGTGTGTTTCATTTGGGGCAAAGGAAAGATGTTTGGGACTAAGGTCATGAGCATATTCATGGCTAAGACCACCTATATATTTAATATGCACGTTAAATATTAATACAGATACTAACTTATGCATGTTGAATTTAATTCATTCTCTAAATTAACTTTAATTACAGAATGAGATTTTTTTTCAAAGGAGGAAAAGAGTCTTGGGTACCTCGATACTCTTAAATTTTTCAGACTGATCCAGCAATTCCAGAGTCACAAGGGCAGCGCATCAAGCACACGCTGAATCTCTGTGACGGTTGGTTTGGAGGCTGTCTTCACCAACTAAATAGACAACAAAAGTGAAAACGTGTTAGAGAGATTTTATTCAGTCCTATAAAGTATTTCTGCAAAACACAAGTCATTTTACTTTTATTTTTTTTTCCAACTTCCTTCCCCATAAAATGTGTTGAAGGGGGAGAGGTGAGTGCAGAGGGCTTCTGGTGGTGCTGGATCAGGTGAATCCCCCTGGAAGGTGGCTGAGGCCTCCCATCCACCCGTCCCATCAGAGCCACATCACCCACAGCCCCTCCACCGTGTCCCATGGGTTTGGGTTGGGACCCGTGGTGCAAAGCAGCCACCTGAAGCCAGACAAAGGAACTGCAGCTTCACCCGTCATTCCACTGGGTGGACTTCAAGCATTTTTCAAATCCCTACTCTTATTTTTTATTTTATTTTATTTTATTTTATTTTATTTTATTTTATTTTATTTTATTTT
>CM021770.1:34717303-34730482 GCA_011076525.1 Nettapus auritus | reverse complement strand
TTATTTTATTTTATTTTATTTTATTTTATTTTATTTTATTTTATTTTCAGCTGGAAGCTGCAGATGACCCGATTTGTATAGGGCTGCTGTGCTACCTCTTTCTTTTCCACTTTGCAGTGCAAAAAGGCTGTTTTTTTCAGCTTCTGGAAGTGCTCTTTTTGCCCCAAAGGACAGCCTACTTTTTGTCTGGAGGTTTACTGCAGTTTTGTTTCTCTCCAGCATGGAAGAGGAACTGTCAGGAACTTTTGGTGCCAACAGTGCTGTTGAAAACTGTCAATTTAAGCTGTGCTGAGGTTTGCTCCCAAGCTCAATAATTCAAAAGTGTTCAAATGAGCTCCACATTGACAGCATTATTGGTGCCCCTCCTAATCTTACCAAACACACTAACCTACAGAACAGCATTTTGATTAAATTCTTCAACTTTCCATGATCCTAAACACTGTTTTATGCATGACCTTGAATGCACATAACCAGAAATTTTCAATTCACAGAGACCTTCTCTTTGCAAAATATGGTAAGCGCATCAGGAGCGGATGTCTAAGTAACAGTAACAAAATTTAATCAAAGATTGCCGTGGACAACTGCAGAAAGTCAGGCTCTCCCTCAGCAATATAACTTGCCAGAATACTCATTGCAGGGGTTGCCAGATAGGTGACTGAGTACAGAGGCTGAAATTACTTCCCTGGGCTTTCCTTTGTTCCGTGGAGGTGCTGAAGTTTGCAATACTGCTATTTATTATCGGTGTCCTTTTAGTCCACGACGGTTCAGGTCAGGCATAGTGGTGCCCGGTGTCAGGACCTCTGCTGGTGTCAAGGAGCAAACATCTCCTTAAACACCCCAAAAAGACGATGCTGAGGTCTGGGATCATGTCCCCAGAGACAAGCAGGGCGCAGGGAAGAAGAGAGGCACGACACGTGTGGGTCTTCTCAGGGCTTCCCCCAGCATGCAGGCCCCCGGGGAGCTCTATGAGCAGGTCTCTCTTATCAGCATGACTTCCAACCTCCCTGTGTTAAAAATGAGGGAAGCTCACTCATTGAACCAACTACCCTCACTTCATGGCAAGCCCCGAAACCATCTGCGCCAGGGGTGCCTTGGATGCCGCAAGGACCGCAGGTTGGCTCACCAGCTCCTCCCGAGACCTTCCTGAGCCCAGCTCCATCAGTTTTTCCATCCCTAGGATGCTATTGCCCCAAAACACCAAGCGTGGTCTGGAAGGTGTTAGCAAATACATGCGAATTTTGATTTCTTTATGAGCTATTCAACACATAAAATCACTCATGCTCTGCAAGAAGCTGGTCTGCTCATCTGGCAGGCAAAATCCCCCACAAGTTCAGGATTCAAATGCCGTTTTGTACAACGAGCTAACACGCAACAGTTTGCATTGCAGGGCTTCTGCTGGCTGCCCCCAGCCCCTGCTCCATGCCCATTTTCCCAGGCACACCAGGATGCTCCACTGCAGCAGCCAGTACTCGTCGTCGGCAGCAGCAGCCTGGGACAGGGAGCAGGGAACTTCAGGCTTCCCCTGCATATCTGTTCAGGAAGCACTGGCTGTTTCATCTAGAAGCCACTTCTTTATTAGTATTCTACCCAAAACGGGCAGCGAGGCAACTTGATGCTAAGAAAGAATGGACTTAACAGAGCATTCATTTTTTTCTATTATTTTTTTTTCCTCGGCACCTAGGCTGTTTCAAATTAAAGAGAATCCGGCTTCAGGAGGCAGTGCTATTTTAATCATTCCAATGTGTCCAGTACGGGAGATGAACTCAAAAGGTGAATATTAAAAGTAGTTGTGGAATTCAGTCATTTCACGAATGAACACATAATAGCCAAAGGCAAAACCGGAAGGCAACTTCACTTCCAATCAGTGTTTTCATTTTATTGAAACCAGATTGGAATTCCTGGAAAGAAGCCTACATATCACATCTTTAATACTAATTTTCATATACTCCAGTAAAACTGTCAGGGTGAATCAGTTGCTGAAGAAAGCTTCCTGTATAATTTACAGATGTACCTCCCTGTAGCCTGCTATTTCGTCCTGGATCAGAAACGTGGTTTTGATCACGCTCACAGATTTCCTCTCACCTGTACAGGTTTTCGTTGGCTCTAATTTGATTATTAAAGTTGGACTTTTTATGGCAGAGCTGGTGATAAAAGTAAGCCAACTGTGGGATACTCAGCAAGGCATTACTTTATGTATGTGTATACACACACACCCCCCGATCTATCAGCGGGGATGCACGCCTGTACACAAAACTATCCCACAGATCCATCTTTTTAGAATGAAATAACGCTCAGAAACCAAACCACGCTGTCTATTCGGTGCAAATATCTTCATCTCTCCAAAACATCAAAGAACCAATAAGCGGCAGAGGATTTCCAAGCAGAGATAAATATAGCACTTGGACGATTACCCTAAGAGTATTTTCCCTAAGCCCCACGCTGTGTTTGAAGTGGGGTCCAGTGAGGCTGCACGGCCTCCACTGCCGCTCAGCATTGTGCTGATAGCCGCTCTTTGTGTCGTGGTTCCCTGTGGGCTGCTGGGATGGCTTGCCAAAATCTTTCATGAAGCAGGCAGGAGAAAGAGGGGCGAGCATGCTCGCGAGATCCTGTTTTCATTCCCCCAGTCCTGCGCTGGGCAGTACATTGGGATGGATGCAGGGCAGACAGAGGGACACACGGGTGGCTTTGCGAGAAGAGGTGTTGGGGTCGTAGCCGTACGCCTGCACCGCTCGGCTTTGGGGAGTGTCAGCACTTCCATTAAAGCTCCATTAGTCTGGGGTTTATAACTCATCTGTAAAAATTTGCTCAGGCTGCAGGAATTTGGCAAACAAGGAGTGCATGGTGGATTTTCTTTTTGCACTGCTCCCCTCCCCAGTTGTTAAAAAAACATGGTTTGGCTGCTTTTTAAGCATCTTTTGACACATGTATAAAATGTTTATTAGTTTTAGACATTTTGGTGCTTGTAAAACTCAAAATTATCTTCATTATAAAAAAATGAAATTTAAGGAAGCTAGAGGGCATCTCTGGAGACTTCGATTCAAATCCTGACGAGGCCACAAGTATAAATAAGAGCTTACTTGTCTTAGACTAGTCTCTTCACATGCTTTACAAAACCAGAGTGCTGTGCTGGCACGAGGGCGAGCACGGGCAGGAGATGGTGCCATCTCAGCTCGCTTTGTGCTTGGCAAAAGAGCCCATTGTCCAGCCAAAGGCGGGAGAAAACCTGAGCAGAACTGAGCATTGAAATCCAGTGTTAAATATTGTGTGTTATCCTGTAACCATCTAACTGTGGGGGAGGAAGGAGAGAAAATGAAAGAAAAAAAAATAGAGGAACCAGTGTTTGAACAGCCAAGTATCACATACAATGCGTTCCTTTAGCCAAAACTTCATTTTGGCTTTTTGGGGGGATGAGAACATGTTATGTTGTCACGCAGTGAGGAGGATAACGCCCTTAACGCAGCAGGATGCTCCCGTCCCTGCCTAACCCTACACATCTGAACAGCCCTCATAAAAGTCAGAACTTCACCGAGACCACTCATCACACCACATCTGGAAGGCGGAGCAGGAGGACATGCTATGTGGGTCTCCAAATTTCACTCCTAAGACAGCAACAAAATCTGCAAGGCAGTTTTAATGTGCTTGGCAATGATCCACAGTGATACACTGCAATATGCATACACCAACCCCCTTTGACTGTAAGTTCTGTCAGTACCATCTAGTTCACTGCGTGATTTTTTTTAATTTTATTTTCCAAATATAGGGTGATTTTCTTCTTTTCAATTAAAAAAAATGTGCTTTAAAAATGTATCACGACAAGGCTGGATAGCAAAGTGGGTTAATGCACAAGCAATGCCCCTCCAGAGGCTTAGTTTCAGAGCTGGCTTAGGGGTCTGCCTGTCATGTCACGGAGTCACTGCTCGCTGCCACAAACAGCAGCGGCTGCAGGCGGGCAGCCCGGTGCCGGGATGAAAGAACAGGTCACCGCAGGTCAGGGCTGCAGCATCATGTACGAGAGAAGGGCAGAAAGTGTATAAATTCTGAATGTCCAAATCAGATTCAGCCACTTCTTTAGCTTGCAGATACGTACAGAAAAGTCTATCCATAAGAAGTATACCAAAGAGGAGGAGGGGGACTGTTTGTTTGTTTGACATACCAACGGAGTTGTAATTTTGCAAACCCATACTTAAGTGTATTCATAATCAGCAAAGCATGTAAACATAGCCCGAGCTTCAAGGCTATCTTAAGCGCATAGTTGAACAAAGGCCTAAATCTGATAACACTTACAAATCTATAAACGTTTCAATGTTTATGTTACAAAATTAACTTTGCACTCCAAATTAATGGGTTGCATTTCATCTAGACAGAAGAAAATGATTCAAACTTGCAGCAATTTCAAAAGCATTTTCCACAGTGTTTGTGCTAAGCATGCTGGTAATACTCCGTATCTTAATCTCTCTTTCCTCTTTTATGTAGAAGCCATCAAGATGGAAATACTGAACCCTTGACAACAAGTTTTCCAAGTTGGTCCTTCTGTCTTAGTGTCTTATATCTAAAGAAGACACAGAAGATATAGAAGATATATCTAAAGGAGATATATCTTATATCTAAAGAAGATATATTTAAAAGGCATCTTCCGGGCATCTTCCCAACTGTTGGAGGGTTACTCCGTAAAAAGTCCAAACCTAAACCCATTTTCCCTATTCACACTTCCAACTATAATATCCAGCCTACATCAACCACGTACAGTCTTCTGTGTTATTGTCACCTCTCTGAACAGCTTTTCCTCAGGAGTTTCACTCCCTCTGAATGAGAGGAGATTTGGCACCTCCAGCGCCTGTTTCTCCAATGTTGCAGCAACATCAACTTTAAGCAACTCTCCGTGGATGGATGGAAATTAGAATAAAGGCATTGACTGTACAAAAGCAAAAGCCCCGCCAAAACCTAATACTTAAAAAGGCACAGATGCTTTAAACCACAGAAAGAGTAAATATTAATGTGTGTGTATGAAATGCAATTTGAACTATTTTGTTTCCCAAACTGCTCATTACAAATATGCTACTGGAAAGATGACTCCGTATTTGCATGTTTTTCCCTATGCACCCGTTGTAGATCCCAAAACAGCTCACAAGACAGTACTGGGCTGGACAGGCTGCCCCTCTGACCTCATAGGACAGCTCTTTCCTCTTCAGTTTTGTTCAGTTATATTACTGAACAAAGGTGTCATCATTACTTCTGGGAAAAAAAAAAAAAAAAAAAAAAAAAGATTTTTATCTTCTTCAGTAAAACTTACATAAAGCAACATGTAACTTTTTAATGTGCATGATACTGAATCAGTAGTGACCAGCACACAGACCCCTGGGGAAGGCAGAGACATCCCCATTAGCAATCCCAGTGCATTTGGTGCAGCACAACCCTCTGCACCTTCTGAAGTAGCTCTTCCATGCTGAGAGGATAAAAGAATAAAGCCAGAATATTTCTGCTTAATAATGTGGAGACTATAAAAACAAAACATAGAGATATCAGAAGTTTAGCACAAGTCTCTAAACCATAGCATTCACAATAATCCTTCTTGCAGTATATTTGTTTCACCGACTCATAAAAAAAATACTTCAGGAGTGTGAAGGTGAAGTCCCCAGCAGAGTCTCAGACCTATTAGTCAGGTCATTTTGTCCAGGCATTGCATATTTGACATGCACTTTAAATCTGTCTTGGGGACACTCCTATTAACTGTCTTAGACTCATGAACCTGGAAATAAGATGATCAAGTGAGTATTGACCTGTTGCCTCGGTGGTGACAAACTCTGATGGTGAAGCCAAATTGGATCATGAAGGTGGTATCAGTGAAACAGCTTAGGTATAGCATAACCGTGAGCATATGTCCATTTGCACTGATTAGTAGGGCGTAAAACTCACAGACCCAAAAGAAACTTTCAGAAGCTTTCTTGTCTCCCTTCCTCATTTAGACTATCAGAGGCTGCCCTGGTCCTCTGGAAACACGAGGCATGTAGAACCCCTTCCAGTCATACCACAGAACAGTATTTCTTATTACTGGTTGAGCTGACTCTTTCATTTTGATGACAAAAAGCCATGCACTCAGGTCGTGGTACCAGAGAGGCATTTTTTTCACACAAATCCCTGAACAGGAGGGGACGGTAGATGCAGAACCAACATGGAAGCTTTTATTTTTATGTGCCCAAGACCAAGTGTGCTTAAACTGACTAAAATGTTAATCTAATGGGCAAGTATGGAAATTACACCCCTCAGACACAGCTGAGGCACGTGTAAGCTCCAGTCCCACTGGGGAGAAGCCCATGGCAAAAATAAACAAACAAATAAATAAATAAATAAATAATAATAATTAAAAAAAAAAGTGTAACCATTCCCATATTTCATATTCCTCTGATAAGGAGAGATGAGCAGGTGGAAGGACAAGAATAGAGAAAGCCAAGAATAAAAACACACACAAAGTAAAGCACAATGACAGATTCCCTTTGATGGGAGTGGCCAAGGAACCCAAACGCGAGACAGACTGAGAAGCACCTTGAGAACTAGTGTCCAAGATTTCATTTGAGTGTCAAAGTTCATAATGGCCAAAAGGATGGATCCCAGGAGTAATTTTTCGGTAGTTCCTGAGCATAAAGCAAAGATAAGACTTTGGATCCCAAGGTACAAGCCTTTAATATTTACTGATCAAACTGAGGACTCCACATTCCAGGCAGAGAAGCAGAGCAGCAGACCTCTAACCTCCAGTGTAATTTTATCACTGTGGAAACCTGTATTCCACCCGACAAGGCTTCCTGCCGAAATCAAAGAGCTGTCATTTTCTTGGAGGCTCTCAAAGCAGAACCAAAGACCTCTTCAGAGGGGAGGGGCTGGGTGGAGAGGGGGAACAGCAATCATGTTTTTGAGGGAAGCAAAGTTAGAAAAGCAAACAGGAATTTCCTAGTTGGGTCCTTATTCCAAGCCACGACTCAGGCCCGCATTTTAGGAGTGCAGAAGAAAAAAGCCCAATTCCTTCTGCTTGCCTGGGAGGGAAGGATGACAGCAGGCCTGACGTGCCTGGCAATGAAGTATCTCAGCCGGTGGCACCTAGTACAGCAGTGGCTGTCCTCCTGCCCGTGTGCTGGTACACTGAGCACACTTTATGTGGGCAGAATGTGGCTGTGTAGGCCACAGCCCCAGCTCGGCCCAGGCCTTGCTTCGAGGAGGAGGTGATGCAGCATCCTTAGGGAAATGGTGCAGGAGAACATGAGCTGCCTTCCATGGGAAGCAGTAGGGAGACCTCTTCCTAGCAGGGAAAGGTCCCACACAATGGGTGCATGTGCCAGTAACTGCCTCCTGCCTGCATTTTTGGACACTGAGGATTTGGCCACGAGGTCCACCTCACACAGGACAGGGACACCAGAGGGGGACAGCAGGCTGCACCGCTGCTACCTTCACCGTGTCTTCCAGTGTAATTTGCAAACCTCAGGAGCTGCTTTTTAAAATTACAACAATTTTTTCCTGCCTTAATTTTGGTTTCCAGTGCCTAAAACAAGCTAGCCTGGGGCTGGCAGCCAGCACTGTGTCTTTTGGAGTGGATGAGGAGAGCCTTTGTCCTGGATCTGGAAGGCGGCCAGAGCAGAGGCTTCGGGATGGAAAGGCATGCACCTTCACAGCAACATTTTGTCAGATACCCCCCCTTTTGGGCAGTGTCTAATATCGCATCTCGGGTCAGCCAGTGCAGACAATTAAAATGAGAATCTCACAAAAACACTGTCAATGGTTGCAGAAGGCTGGGAAAAAAATAAAAAAATAAATAAATAAAAAATCGCAAGGCTTGTTTTCCCAAAATAAAATCTCTCTCAGAAAACATATCAAACCAGCCAGCACTCAGCACTGTGAATAAAATTATCAGACTCAATAAATATTTTATGCTCCCTTTCTAATTGCCAAAAAAAAAGTTAATTTCTGAAGCAAAGTTTTTTTTTCATCTTTATTTTTAAACCCTTAACATAATGACTGAATGCCTAATATGAAATTGATAAATTTTTAAAAGGTTTCTTTGAAAAAATTCAAAGCTGAACTTGAGCAGAAGACCACAGGGAAGTCTATAATCTTTCGTCGGACGCCTGGCACACCACCGCTCCGGCCGGTGCCAGCATTGCATTCTGACAGAACAAGTGTTGCATGAGATGTGAAGGATGACTCCGGTCTGCCGAAAAACCCTGGAGCAGGTGTTCCTCATCCTCATTTGCAATGGAGCATGGCCCCTGGCTCAGTGAGCTGGAGCAAATGCGCTGGCAGGACCCATCATGTACCTGCGTGCTGAGATGCACTAATGATAATGGATGCAGGCCTATTAACCACCCCATTTGTAATGGCACACAACGCTGATTGCTCGGGGAGTGAGTCAGCGGCTTTCCAAGAGGGAGCGGGGAATGCCGGGAACCCATGATCCTTTGTGCATTCCTTATGCTCTGCTGGGTGTACAACTCTGTTAGTCTTTATTTAATAACACAAATGAATACATGATCTGCTACATGATTATACATGAAGATAAGTAGCTCTGGGCAGCGCGGCATCAGCCTGGCTGTCTTGGGCTGCGGATCAGCTCTGCTCACGCCCTGGTGGTGGCCTGAGCCACGCCGGTGTCGGGGAGGTCCCCAGCTGGGCTGAGGCTGCAAAGCACTGAGCCCAGGTCACAAGTCAAGGGTTTCAGCTTCAGGCTTTGCAGAAAGCTCCTGCTTACCTTTGGGTGAACGCTGCAGGGCAGCTAGGGAAAAACTTGTTATTCAGCTCCTGCCCCCCCCCCAATCAACATGCTTTCCTTGGAAAAGAAAACCCGCAAGAGCAACCTCTACAAGGAGGTACTCATGCACCTTGCTTTTAAATAACTCCTCGCCTCTCTGTTTTGTCTAAACGACTCTTGCTGAAAGCCTGCTCCCCCCACGTTGTGGAATAACAAGGCAATTCTGAAAGGACACGCTCATGAAAAGTGACTGTTAATAAACAGATCACATTACTTCTATGCACTTGGTGCCGCGGCCAACTTAGTTAAATAGTCACTTCTGGGCCAGAATATTGCAATCAGCAAAATACACTGTAATTATTATTGTAAACTTAACTACTGAATTTGCCAGGTTCTTGGCAAAACCAAAGAAGCTGCTTACACTGTCTGCTTAGCAGCAGCTCTGTTTTGATTTCCTTGCAAAATGTGTAAGAGGGCTCTTTTGTTACATTTTGCAAAATAGGCGATTTGGTTGCCAATTTAGTCTAACAGGCAAATGTCTCCAATTATTTTGCTTAATAAAGTGCTGCTCTCTGTGCACAACAGGCAACATGTGAAAATAAATAAGAAAGATCAGATATTACTTGAAGTTCCAACAACCGCTTTGTATACATATAGTTCCCATTGCAATATTTTATATTTGAAGCTTTATAAGTGGGGAAAAAAAAAAAAAAAAAAAAAAGATTTATTCACATAAATTCAAAGATAACTGCATCAAAAATGACTGCCACATTCTGGTAGCTTTACATCACTCCAGAAACCCACACAACTAAATATGGCTTAACAGTTAATTTCATTAATTGAGCATCTCTGTATCTAAATGTACAAAGCAAATGTAGCCCACCCACCACCCTGGACCAAACATTTATATTTTTTCTGCTTTTTCCTTGACAGTCAAAGTTTTCAGTTTGAACAACTGTTCAGAAAAAACAAAATAAATAATAATAATAATTTTTAAAAAGATGCATAGACATATCGCACACCCACGGTCCTCCCATGGTCAGGTAAAGCCCACATATATATGCCTGTGCAGATATATGCAAGAGCAATCATGTTAAGGGAAATTGTGTCCGCTGGTCCACGATATATTTCATCCATGCAGGTACAGCTCGTGAAGACCGAATGTGAGAAGAATGAAGAATGGAGACTCGGCCAATAAATGCAACATCCTAGCATTGGCAATTAACCATACAATGTTTTACAATTCTAGTTTTACCCTTGCTCAACTCGTTGCTTTAAAGACCAGACTTGGCATACCAGTCCCCCACCCCCCTGTACACACAAATCGCTTTGCTGGCAGTCACACTGCAGCCATCAAAAGGGCTGGAATTTCTCTATATGTATTGTACAGTATATTTCAAAGGAATTTTTCTGCCATGCACACTATATCAATACTCAATGTGGGAGTAATTTAACTTCTTAATTTATTGCAGCAGTAACAGCATTTTCAAACTGGTCATAAAATATTCTTGTACTCTTCTAATCTGGGTTTTCAATGTTCTATAATGGGAATTCTATGAATAATATTGGGAAGTGAGAGATATTTTATACGGTATCTCTAAGGGAACAGTGTTATTGCATAAAAGTTAGGTGACATGGGAGAGACTGATAGAGGTGGTGTTTAAAAAAAATTTACCCTTCAGGATTTGTCACATGAATAATAATGATTTAGTGACATTTTCCCTTCCTAAAAATCAAATCTACTAGAAGATAGGGTTACGGAAAGTATGCTTTAATTATGGATGCCTCCGAAGTACAAAGAGCAAACTCAGCTACCTAATTGCCACTGCAAACTATTCAGCTACCCTCTCTTGTCCGCTTTTGATTATATTATTATTATTATTTGTGGATTCTGCTATTATTAAGCCCCCATGAGATCAAGGCCCTGGTATAGCACATGCCTCAAACAACAGGTGCAAGCACCTGGGGGAAGGATTTCCTTTGCCCCCTGCCCTGCTGGAGGGGAGCAGAGGGCAGCTCCATCCTTCTCCTCCTCCTCCTCCTGCAGAGGACTGTCTGCAGCAAGCCAGGCACCGAGCCTGTCACATCTCCCTCCAGCTAGCAAGAAACATGTTTTCTAACCACAGGATGGAAGATGATAGATGTCCTTTCATGGGAGGTTTGTGCGGATGCTCGGATCCACAGCGCAGCAGTGAGCACCGCAGCACTTCCAGCAGCGCTGGTACAGCTCCCCTGCAGATTATTTTTTGAATTTCCTTTCAAGGATATTTGTCCTCTGATGCTCCCTAGGGGTCAACAACTGCCTGCCCATCACCTTTCTGACAGGCACACAATTTTGCCTTGGCTGCAGTGGGAAGCTCATCCCTCCTCTCAGTTGATGCCCTCTCGCCGTGCCGAAGCCTCGTGGGTGCCACCAGGAGCGGGCAGGTGGCATCGCCTCCCCCAGCCCTGGCTTTTCCACTTCGGTTTGCATTTTTGCAGCAGCGGGTTTCCCGTTGTTGTGCTTTCTGGTTTTTAGCACTCCTGGTGAAATTTATTGTTGTAAAGCGCCCTGAGCACACTGGCAGGGAAAGACAATTACCCAGCATTTCCAGTCTCAGAAAAGCGTAATTGTGATATATCTGTGCACTGCCTTCCAACCCAGTCCTACGGCCATTGCCGCAGCTTTCCAACCCAACACCAGTACCTTGATGTGTGCTCTCTCCAGCACACCCTGCAGGAGGAGCTGGGCCCAGGGCTCTGCACTTGGAAATAACCTTAAATAAATTAGGGACTCCGTATGACGTGCAAAGGATTAACAATTGACGCTAGTATTTCACCTCTTAAAAGTATAATTACAATTGCAAAATTTAAATGAGATCTTATCCCAAATCTCGCCACTACATGGTGCACAGCTGGAGGATGCAGAGCACTTTTTGGTGACATTGTTTTGCAGGGAACCAGGCACTCATCGAACCCAAAGCATTTCATGAAGTACCAAAAGCTCAGCAGCGTGTTGAACCAGACACCACCTGGTTTCCCTACATTTTTTTGGTCACCCCTCAGCAGCTTTTCTGCTCTGTACTACCAGTTCCAAAATAAGGAATGGGCCAATGGTTTCTCCCAAGTTCATCCTAAGAGCAAAGGAAGGAACACACAGGACCTTACTCAAACACCAGGCACAGGAAATGGGCATCTCCAGGGAGGGCTGTTACAACAGCTTTATTTCTGAGATCTAAAAAGATCAGTATTTCAAGTACTGTCCTATTGTATGTACTATTTTTTCCTCCTGTGTTTTAATTTACTGCTACTTGGTCATTTATTCAGAAACCAAGCACCAAGAGTTAAGCTTGATTTTACAGGGGATGGTGTGGGGCTGTGATGGGCTGGCCCAGAGGTTTGTCCATCCCAGCACCTATACTATACCTGTTCCCCAGGCAGAAGCCACCCCACAGCCTTGACCCACCATGTGGCCTCCTCCTCTTCCCAGGTGGAGTTCCACATCAAGTCAATACTTTTTTGCAAAGCCCAAAGCTTGCTCTCCTGACTGTGCTGAGCTTCGGAAACCTCTAACAGACCAAATGAAGCAGGATTTCCAGCTTCGTATCCATGTAATTGCTCATGGGTGCATCCACAGACAAGTATACAGGCACGTAGAAATTTTTTTCAATAAAAAACAAACTTTCTGGACAAAGAGAAGGATCACAGAGTACCAACAGCTCAGGCTAACTGGTGTTTTTTCAACATCACTGTTTAGTCAGAGAAGGCTGAGAGAAACAATCATGTCCCTGACTTGGCCACCCATTTGCAGAGAGCTGGTCAATGTGAAGACATCTGGAGTTTGGTGGGTGCTCCCTTCAAAAATTAAGAAAAATGGATTTCCAAGAGTTTTGTCAAACCTGAGATGTTTCAAACCAAACATTTCAAGCTCAAATAAATTACTTTCTGGACACACACACACACACACACACACAAAAAACTTTTTCAAGACAAAAACATTTTCCTGGAAAACCTCCAAGTATTGCTTTTGCCAAATTTGGAGTTATGCTCGAGGGAGAACAGAGTACCTTTGGCACATCTGCTGAAACTGGAGGAACTGCGTCTCTGGTACAGTGAGGGAGGAGGAATGTAGCAACTTAAGCCTGCTTTCTGGGGTCAGGAAGCACACAGAAGAAGTGATGAAAAACAGCCCAAAGCAAGAGGAGAACGATTTAGTTTCTCTTCCATGAGGCCTCAGCAGCTTGAGGGAGGGGGTAGGAAAAGAGGGGAAAGCTAGAAAGAAAAATGAACGAACAAAACCTGGAGGCTTTGGGTTTTTTCCTTCCCAATCTGCAAAGGCTTTTGTAGAGATATCAGAATCAAGAAGAGAGAAATCGGATCAAAACGACTGAGCAGATTCGCTTGTAGCAGCAAATAACGTTGGCACCTCTCCTTAGGTGGACCGAGAACCACACGGTTCCTCGCTATTG
>CM021770.1:34652303-34712303 GCA_011076525.1 Nettapus auritus | reverse complement strand
TGCGCCCCAAATTTGCACGCAGGTGCCAGCAGCAGGGACAGCCTGCTCAGCGCCGACACCGGCAGGCAAGGATTAGGAGCCTGTCAGAAGGCATCACCGGCGGTTTGGGGAGCGCCTTCTGAAGTCAGACTGAATTAACGAGCCAAGACAAGCTCCCTCTTACAGCTCTTTTATGGTGAGGCTGGGTCTGCATGGAAATCAGCCAGAAAGGGAAGAAGTTTGGATTATTAATGGTCACTTTTGTTTTACAAATGTTTTTTGTATAACCACCTTGTGCATCCTGGGAAGCAAGGGTGTTCAATTATTAAAGTGAGCATTAAATTATTCCTCTTTCATTTTGTTTTCCCAAATTAAACAGATCGTAAGCAGAAACTCACCGTTCCACCACTGTTCCTGGGGTTATTTGTTGGTTGGTTTTGGGGATTTTTTTTTATTTTTTTTTTTGCACTAACAGGTAGCATGCCTGAACTGATTAAAATACTGCAACTGTCTGAGCTGTGTCACAGTGGATTGTCCTTTCTCTTCCCTGGAAAGTTGTGGTTTTTTTTGTTTTTTTCCAAACCGCTCATGTAGAATTTGCACACACCTCTGAACAATCCCAGATTAACATAAAATAATATCCTCAAGCTAAACAATAGCAACAAAAAAAATAACTTAAACTGCAGTTTGGCTTAAATAGACTAGCAGTTTCAATAGTCTTAACTTAAATAGTCTAGCAGTCTCCACAAGTTATCTGGGTGAATTAGAAGTGATTCTCTCATGTTTCTGACTCTCCCTGTCAGTGCAGCTCCTACCCAATTATACGTGGCTAAAAGCAAGATATCTATTTACTGAGTTTATTTTTCTGACTCCTGGAACTAATAAATGCCAAAAAGAAAAATTAAGATTATAGATTCTTTGAAAGATTTTCCTTCTTTGCAATCCACGCTACTACTGGCCTGCCTGTCCCACAGCAGACAGGTCCTCTGCCTCAGCAGCTCTCTCCACCTCAGCCCTACAGATTTCTTCCAATTCACATTGGTAAAAACAAAGTTCAAATGCCCTCACCGAACTCTCCAGACTCTCACAAATAATGAAACACTCCTACTCTCTAGCTGTCATGATGGTGCAGAAAACCTTGCAAACATGACCCAAATGTAACATCTCCTTGCCTTTGCCGGCAGTCCAAAACGATGCACAACAACAGGCATGAGCAGACTGGGTGCTGACTCCGGGATCCTGCTTTAAACATCCAGCAGCTACCCACTTCTCTGCTCATCAAAGCATGTGGGAGGGGAAAGAAAGCCCATGCCATGGAAACCTAAGCCAAATTTGCCACAGCAAACCTATGGGGCAAGCTACCCAAATGGGATGGGAGATCAGTTTTTGTTCAAAGGGGATGCTCTGTGAAAGCACACCCACTCCTCCAGTCACACAGGCTGAAATTAGAGATGAAATATTAGAAGATGCTTCCTAACTTCAATGTGGGAGGGAGGCTGGCCCCAAAACTTTATCCGTTCTGTTTTTCTGCAATCATTCCCTTCCAGCACAGGCCAGCTGCGTGCACCAGCTCCACCTGCAGCAGAAGCATTGCCTTCAGCTGGCACAGGGCACTTGCTGTTCCGTGCCTCTTCAGCACAGCTGAGTACTCCTTCACTTAGATAATTAATTTGAAATTAAATATTAAATATTAATAAATATAGTTCAGGTAATAAATTGCATATACTAATTTAATTAAAAATAGATTATAGCATATTTTACAAATGGGACATTTTTGTAAGGAAATATAATGGACTTGTTATGTTTCTGCTTTATTCTAAGAATGCATAAGCTTCTAGTACATTTAGTCCTTATTGTGTCTCATTAAATTTTTAAAAACAGCTATTTTAATTGTCAAATATTTGACAGACTGCTAGAAAAACCTGACACTTAAGTTTCAATTTTACAAAATGCATTTTTAATGAAGACTCTCGCATACCACTTTATCTATAACCCAGTCTTGAAGGGGAAAAAAAGGACAACAATCAAATCCAACATTTCCATACCTGGGCAAAGAAACTAGCTAAAAGAAGGGGAACACTTGATATATCCCAGGCAGGATTTGGGATGAGCAGGGAACGTGCCTGGGAAGCCCATTCAGCACGAGCCACAACCAGGCAGAGCGCCTTCTCCTCCCTGGAAGGAAAGGGCAGGTGAAAAAGCCGCTCTGTGCTCACAAATCATTACACAGGAGCCTGGAAAGCATCTCTCAAGTGGGTTTGGGTCAAGAAGCCAATTTCCTCCTGGGGAAAAGGGACTTTCCCCCTTGCAGAAGCCATTCCCAGGCAGCTGGGAGCAGCATGAGCCTGACAGAAGAGGGTGGCAAGGCGAGCACCGGCCAGCCCGAAGCAGCTGTAAGGGGCACAAGCAATAAAGCGAAGTGGCACAATGACTTGTCGCTCGCTGCACAAAACAAGCGTAATTTACACACAGAGGGGTGGAACCGGCCTTGTAACAGGAAAAGCAATTAGCAGAAGTATGCAGAGGGAGGCAGAGGCCCTCTTTATATTACCGCCTTGCTGTCATTCGCCTTCCTCGCTTATATACTGCTGCTGGCAAGGCTGGCCTGAGGAGGAAGTGATGTACTGACAGTGGTTTGTGAGCCAGGGTGCTCGAAGTAAAGTTGAGACACGGGAGTTTCTTTTATTCATTCTCTTTTGGTGTGGCTTTCTTTGCTGTTAACTGTTGCAGGTTGGGGCATCCATGAAGAGACACTCCTGAACAGCTAGAAGTGATCACAGACTGGTTGGTGCTCCCTTTGCTCCCTAGCACACTGACATCTGAATGAAGTCTCTCTGCTTGCCTTCCTTAGAAGTACAAAACCTACATGCCTTTTGTTCTTCTTTTTCCCAAGGAAATGCCACCACACGAACAAGACTTCCTATGCTCCTTTTTTCTCAGTTTATTACACGGAGTGGGGTTTAGCCAGGCTAGAAGCAGCAGAGGGAAAACGGGGAAAATGTGCATCACCGTACAGAGACAATACTTCTGGAGGTGGAGGTCTTGCACATCACACCATCACTGAGGGAAGTGCCATTGATTCACTAACAAGATAAATGGATTTTATGTACTTACCCCACACGTTAAATACCTGGCAGCCCACAAGGACCCTTCTCCTTAGGGGATGGAGAGTCACACGCTGAAGAATGGCGCAAACACCTACAAATATTTTATAGTGTTTTAATGTGAAATACATGTTGTTGCACATTAACCACAGGCCGCTGGTATCAGAGAACCTGTTGCCCTCCTTGGATCTCTGATGGCAAGGCCTATCCCCTTGTTCCTCCCTTCAGCCTCCTTTTCTCTGTTGCTCCTGTCCTGAAGCAGTAGCCTTACAGCTCATTCCAGTGCAAAACCCACAGCAGCAGAGCAAAGAGAAAGTAGGAAAGGAGAAAGGAAAGGACCCATCTCAACATTTCTATGGTTTCTTCAGCATAAGATGCTTCTAAGGAGCCAAAACATCTCTCCTCCCACAACCCGAGCACTAGATTTACACCCTAACATTCAGCTTCCACTATCCTATCAGAAGATTTTTAGTCATATCCTTGGACTTTTCCAAACACAGGTGCATCAGATTTGTCTTTGCTCTAGTTTTCAAGTAAAACAAGAGAAAGGGGTGCCCTGAAGCATCTTCTGAAACCTGGTATAGACAGCCCAGGAACTGCAGGGCAGTAAACACCCCAAACTGTTTACAATACCTTCCTCTTCCTAAAAAATAAAAATTAAAAAAAAAAATCACAATTTCTGAGAGAGTTCCTTCATCCTTACAAGCATCTGTAAGCATTTGCACCTTGTAACTGAACCCCCTCCAAAACAGCTTCACCAATCTACATTTGATTTCTACCTCTAACCATGCGTTTTGCTTAAGCCCTGGTCACATGCCAGCACCCATCTGTGTAAATATGCAATTTTTTCTAGCTGAATTGCACATCCACAGCCACGACTCAACCACAGAAAGATCATGTAAATAATGGAAGCTGACAGCATAAGTAATTTTTTTCATGTCTTAGACGCCATGGTTGACTGCTGAACTGTGAGATCTGCTGTTTTTAGACAGTGCTAAGTTCTCCCCTTTCACCCCCCCAAGGTTCGAGACTAAAGGATGAATCTCAAATCACATGGTTCAAATGTTTTTCTTATCACACGGCTCAGTCAACGCTTGTTCACATCCTACAACCCTTCTTAGAGGAAGCTGCATCTTTCTTTTGCCTTTCATGGCCCCTTATGAGAACAGCGGCTGGTGTCACCAGGAGCGAATGAGGTGACCACAGCCCACAACCCCAGGAATTGATGGAGGGGGCAGTTAAGAATTCCCTTGGCCCTTAAAGAAAGAGTTAAGAAAACTATGTAGCATGGAGCTTTTAGTATTTGTTTTCTGATGTTGCAAACATCTCATTAAGTCAGTAAGTCTGTTTTGCACGAAAAATACAAGAAATTAAAAAGAGAGGCCAAACCACGGAGGAGCAAGATTTTGCGCTTAAAAGAAAGCACAGGTTTATAACACAAGGGCCTGCGTAATTGGTTCTTCTGAAGTTTCTAATCACTTTTTGTAAGATCAACTGGAAGTGACAAGTGAGGCTATCGGAACAGTGACTCCATACAATGGTGGCACATGGGACCCGAACCAGTTTGTGTGGTAATTGTTAATTGTTTCAGGGCTTCCTTTAAGTGCCAAACATATCTGAGGGGTTGCTATTGAAAAAAAAATATATATATCCTCCTGGCATAAATTATGTGGTCAGTATTTCAAATCTCATACAAATCATTTGCCTGTGAAAACGTTATCAAAATATGAGCTATCCCTTTCAAATATATTTTAAACAATGTTAATGTATTTTCACATGTCATCAGCTGACAGCTCCACCATAGTCGCTCGTCAGCCACCAGGGAAATTTACATGCATTTGAATTCACCCTGCCAAGCACAGGCAGCCCAGACTGACAGCCCATTTAACTAGGTGATAAGTTAATCTGTACAACATTTGATAGATTTCTGTCTTTTACCTAAGCCATAGTTTGTGAAAATGATTCAGCTACAAAATTTGTAAACCGGCCATGGCCCCGTGCTTGGTCTCAGTGGGAGGCGTTGTGTTTCTTCGTACATAATGAAGAGTCTCCACCCCAGCTGGTCAAACTGAACACCCTTACAAAAACACTAGGATTCACAGTTTCTATCTTCTTCCTTCCACAAAGAACTTATTTTATCTAAAGCTCAGGTTAATTATGGAATCAAAGATAAATTTACAAGCGTGGTCACTGGTCTCAATCTACCAGCTCTGCTTACTGTTGCTCTCTTGCAAGGATTTTCTGGATTCCTCATGCAGCATGGCATGCATATCAGTTTGTTATAGGTCCACCCTGTTACAAAACTCAGTGCAACATGATGTGGTCATTGCACACCACAACATTTAAAATTCAAGAAGTTTGCCAAACGCCACCCACAGACAACCAAATATGTACAGTCCTCTGATGTCCCGCTTCCATAAATGAAATCATTAAGCAACTAGACACCACTAGGTTTGAGACATCCCTTGAAGTGGCAGAATTTTAGGTTAAGAAATGCCCTGCCCTCCAACAACAGTTTATGTCTCCTTGCAGTAATTGTGATTATTGCAGTGATATTCATCTGCAAGGCCATCTAAACAAGGGGCTCAAGGCTTCTGATTGGACCGTATGTTTAAGCAGAACAAAATGCAGAGGGCATTTTGTAGTTTGGAAATGCCCAGAAGGAGATTTCTATTTACTTTCTCTACTCAGTGCATTACCAAAGCCAGGAGAATCAGTAGTCAGCATGCCATTACTTATTTATTCAAAACATCTTTCATTTCCTGAGATGCAGTGTGTTATTTACAGGGCACATACTGTCATTACATGGAGTAAACATCATCAGGCAGATTAAAACCAGGATACTTCACCCGCAATGATATATCCTGATAATGACCATTTTCAAAGGTTGCTAAGATGGAAGTAAATACCTTATTGTTTTCAGTAGCAACTTATCTGAAAGGGTAGTCAGAGCAACAGAGATGCTACCATAGGCAGATGAGTTTGGTGGATTAAATTTCATGTTTAGAGCCTCTACACCAAAGTCACTGAAGGTGGAAAGCTACAAAAAGCTTTGGAAACAGACAAGATTTAGAAGAGATTTATGCGTGCTGAGCCATTTGTTCAGATGCAATTTCAAATAAAAGCAAGACATTAGCTGCATTTGGGAAGGATCGTTTTCTCTTCAAGGCAGAGGAGCAAGCTTAAAATATTAATTAAATAGAACTCAAGACTATGTAAACCTTGAAAGCAGATGCTAAGAAACTAAATATATTGAACCTAAAGGTAGACTAAAGTGGAAATACCCATGGGCAAGCTCCAGTGCAGAAATGTAGGTCAGGAGCCTATTTCTCAAAACGCATCACCCGTAACACTTCCTATTTAAAGAATGAAATATTAGGTTAAGAGATGATTGGATTTTATGCATATTTTGTGTGTATATAAAGCCTCGATGTGAGCAACCAAACTTTATCCCCTTCCCAGTATCATCACAAATCCTTCCTGATCCTTGCAAAAGATATAAAGGTTGATGTTATAAAATACCTCCAGAAATTTCCCTTAAGGGTTAGCAGATTCACCAGTGCACTTTCAGACAAACATTATGGACATTGAACTGCCAAGCACCGTGAATGAGTTTGGGCAAATACAGGTCTGGAGCCATGGTGACTCCTTCACTGGACACTGGGAGAGAAATGTTTTTAAAGAAACTCAGATCTTCTTAACTAGATTTTCAGAAGCAAATCTAAGCCCCTGTAGTCCAGGGAATACAAGCATGATGTTGGGCAACCCACTTCACGTACCTGAGCCTCAGTTAGTCCTCCGTGATACAGACATTGAATTCCTTCCTTTCTCCTTCTTCTGTGCCTTCTAGCTCTGGTCGTATGGGTAGGCAAAACCTAGTACAAGGGGACACAGATGTTGCTTTAATACAAATAACTTACATGGAACAACAAATAGCCATGTATTAAGGGTGTGAAAAGCCACAAGGAGAGTTACTAGGGAGATAAGTGGTGCTAACATGATGCTGGGATTGCTACAGGGTTGGCATTAGGAGCAGGGGCTGGGGACAAAGGATTTGTGCCCAGAGCAGGGTTAGGTAGCAGGGAGGTTCTGGCTTCATCCTATGCAACTTTTCATGGATTGGGACTCACTGTGTTGTTTCATTAACATTTCTTTGTCCTGGGAAAACTCTGGCACTGGTTATACCTTCCGCTAACAGCACAAACAGGAGCAGGACCACTGGTGTGGAGCTGCTGCCCGCTCACCCCATGTACATTTCACACAGCTAACCACACAGCAGAGCCCAGACTTAAACAAGTTTTGACTTTTTTTTTTTACACTGTTTTTCTTACTTAACAAATCCTTTCTTAAATATAGCAGACAATTTATCAGCTCTGGTCACACAGTGTATGCTTGTACTGGAGACTGCAGTGATAGTCCATGTTTTCTGTACCCAGCACACAGACATGAGGCACAGATTCATCCATTCTGCAGCAAACATTGCAACATTAAACATCATTAATTGTCATCCTCTGGCCGCAAGACTGGACTTTCCCCTTTGGTGTTGACCAGGGGTCAAAGCTGATGCACAACACTTAATCTGAAGGGTTTGGCAGCAACTACTGCAGGGGAAAAAAATAATCCACTGAAGGCTTTTCACCTAGGGACAAAAAGAAAAAACAAAAAGCAAAAAATAAAAAAAGCTCGCCACTCTTAGTGAAAAATATGAAGGGCATATTTAGACAATTAAGCTTTCACTCCTCAGTTCTTTGACCAAAATTGTTTCAAAATCCCTTTTTCCCCCTTTAACTATTAAAAACACCTAAGACAAATTTAACATGTATATACACTCAAAGTGAATATGTGTCAAATGAATATCCATCCTGAAATCCAGCAGGAGGAGGAAGGCAGGCCCCTCTCTCCCAAACACCACTCAATAAATCAAGCAGCTTTTTCTAAACCCATGCATGGATACGAGGAGCATGCATCCCCTGAACGGTGACTCCAGGCAGGCGCTCCGGCCCCGCTCCCATATGGCACAGCTGCCCCTGCCAGCGCAGGTAGCAGAAGGGGACACGAAGAAAGCAGCCTGACTTGGAAGCACATGAAGCATGGAAGGGTCAAACCGTGCCTCATCTGCTCCCGTTGCAAGCTATGCAAAACCAGAAGCGCTGGCATCTGCAATCCAGAACATCATTTGGCACAGTTAAAAATTTTAAAGTAATTTTCAATTTTTCCCCCCCCAACACCACATGGTGATTTTTGTCCTTCGGAGAGCCAAAGGCAAATACAGGCATGCTCAACATACATTGTCAAAGGGAGAGGTTTCCTAGCAACACCACCGATATGAAAGGAGCCGAAGTTTCCTTTCCAATCCCTTATGTGACATTAGAGCAATTTGTAACGCACAGGGAACTGGAGGAGAAGTATCTAAGAAATCTGGCCATTCATCCTCACCCAAACAGATAAGCAAATCGGGTGTCAGGTTTTGCTAGCACCACAGTTACCAGGCGCTTTTAGAAAGGATGTAAGATACAGCCAGACAGGAGAGAGGCCCTGGGCTCTGCCACCCGCTGCTGCCTCACTCCCCAGGGGCCTCGCACCCCAGCCCAGACACGAGGTGCAGGGCACAGCTGCTGTGCCTGGCCAGGAGGGCAGCCCTCAGCTCTGTCACCATGCTTGGCTGGACCTAAGCTCACCATAAACATCTTCAGCTTTAGCTGGATTCGGGCAATTGCCTCTCACCCAGGCCCCAACAGGCATTTGAGCAATTTACAGCGGGCAGCTTAGCACAGTGCAGCAGAGGAAAGTCAGCATTAGGTCCTGAGTGCCCACCAGCAGCCACTTTGCCTGGAGGTCTCTCCTGACTCTCTGGCCTCATTCTGGCTTCCTTCCTGCACAAACCTATGAATGCCACAAGATCTGTGGTGACACCTGGCAAAACCTTCGACACCATCATGAAATTCCTTTCCTCCTTTTCCTCCTCAGCCTCCCTCCCCAGAAGGAGGAAGGCCTTCTCCAATAAAGAGCAGTAGCGGAAAGGCCCACAGGTATCATACCCAGGCCCCAGCCTCTGGCTTTAATAAAGTGTGCATGATCGGTTTCTAATTTAATCCCTCTTTTCTGAAAAACCAGCAGCCAAAGTACTTAACTCAGAGACCAGTTTTGAGTGCCTAAAGCTACAGGGCTTGAGCGTAGCACATTATGCTCAGCAAGGGAGCCACGACCCTGCTGAACTATACTACACCCAAGTTTCCCATATCCCAAATCTAATGGTGTGATCCCGGCTGTAACTCAAGGAGGGAACACCCTTCACTGGCCATTTCTAGAAACAGCTCTTGGACAGCGGCCTCCCAGCTCTAGAATTTGCAGCCCACAGTGAGCTGACAGGGCTGGGGGCAGCTTATTTACAGGGCTCCATGCATGACATCTGTTCGGTCTGGCTTTTCAGCTAAAAGGGGATTTGTCTTTGGCAAATCGGTTTTGTGGGTCAGGAACTGGTTTCATTACAGTCCAAGTATTTGGCCAACACTGATTTTTGTACCTTCTCCCAGGCACTCTGTGGCAGAGAGAACGCAATCAATCATCCAAGGAGATACACTGCTAGAAGCGATCAAATAAAATTAAAGCAGCTATCTGAGCAGTGTTGAGGCTTTTGACAGATGAGTGTTAAAATGCTTTCTATGAATTTAGCAGGGAGTAAGAAATTATCAGAAATATTGCAGGCCCGAGACCTGGCCCCACACACCCTGCACTTGGCGGGGGGGGGGGGGTTACACCACCCAGCGCTGTATATCACCGGGACAGAGCAGAGCAGGCCAGCTGGGCACCACACAAGAGGAAACCAAAATGAAAATGCTACTAAACCAGATGGAAATCTTGAAAAAGAGTCAGAAATAAATCTGGAGGATTTGCATTTTATCTTTTCCCTACAAGATACAGCCATATTCCCCTTTTATGCCTGTTTTCTGCACGTCTGTGAAGAAATGGTCAGTCCCACTGAATCACACACCACTGGGCATTAACTCTCCTCACTGTGGCAGGTACCAAACCCAGCCAGATGTGAGACCGTACCACATGATGCAGCATTGCACCAAAATCCCAATAAAAATAATCTTCAGGCATCAAGACATTTATCCTTAAGTGCAAGAAAAAATTAAGTATATTCTAGAAATCTAAACATTTACTTTAATAAAACATTCATATTCATTATCAGGCGAGATATTGCAAACAACTCTAAGTGAATTTAGTTGAACTTCTGAGCTGTGCAGGCTAATGACTATGCTGACCAGCTTCAAAACCACATTAAGACTACTGATTATTTATTATAAAATGCCTGCACAGAGGGAGAGACCTAATTGTCTGATGAAGATCCCAACCCCTGTGGGTATCACAGCATACTATACCTGTAAGAGTCAGGGCTCATTAGCCTAATCACAAAGAATAATACTGGGAGCAGAGCTCTGCAAAGCTACTGATTTTTTACTTCTTACGAGTTTCACAGAAACACACCTCCCTCCTTTTTTTAAATTTTGGTGGGGTTCTTTTTCTTGCTATTTCTATCCAGCAATAGACAGTCTGCTCCCCCAGCCCTCGCCCCAGACACCAGCAAGCCCAGGCTCTGCAGGGCCACAAACGTTCAGCATCTCCTACGGTACCTGATTAATCATAGCCATCCTTTCACCACACATGGAACCATGCAGCCTGCTGAAGCCCAAACAGATGAGGGCGGTCAGCAGATGTGTGGGTGGTGGGGCTAGGCTGGTCTTTTATTTTGCATTAATCTTTCACATACAGGCCCTGATGCAGCAGGGATTTCACAGTCCCTGCAATATGTATCACAGATGAGAAGTTTCCCCTTTATGCTGCTTTGGAATACACATACAGATCCATTCAGTCGATGTCCCTCTGCCCCTCCTGTGCCTTGGTATTACCTTTTGAGGTTCAAATGAAGATGCATCCAGGACTGGATTCATACCCACCTCTGTAATTTTCATGCTCCTCTTCTGTGCTGCTTTCTTTCCCCTTTTTCTCAGCCTTGTTTCCTCTCCTCCAAAAGAGGATACTGGAAAAAAAAAGTGAGTCACCTTTCACAATGAGAAATATTGAGGATTGTCTAATCAGGCTGGTTATACATTTCTGTGTAGCAAACAAGATTGCATTTTGCATCCTTTCTTTCCACCCAGTTCATACCTTATAAATAAAAAATACCTATTTGTTCATCAGGACCATCAAACTGTCAGTGAAAGATCTCATGCTCACAACAGATTTTAATCTAGCTTTATCCAGTCATTTTATAAATAGGCCAAAAAGCGGAGACTTAGTTTTAAATGGCTCAAACGATAAACTCCCTTAAGAAACTACAAATCTTAAGAGACCTCTGTGCCAGCAAGTCATTTTGACAGTCTATCCGAGCATCTTCTGCTCTTGATCTCATCTTATTACTGTCAAGAATGGCCACTCTTATGGACCAATGACATTTTCTTTGTGACTGCACCTCTCAAATACTGCTCACCCATTTCTGTCTCTCCTCGCTGTGTTCAGTACTCATCTCTTCTCAGAAGTCCAGACCCTTGCTTGCTAAATGACTTTTTATTCATTAGTGTTTTCCTGCTAACTAAAGCACTATGAGTATATACATCCCAGCTCTGTGACCACATGCACATCTGCCTTATATCTCCTTGGAGCGATTTTATTTTTTGCTGCCACACAGTGTTGGAGCCATTGTGCATCACTCACGCAGCATCCTTGGCTTAAACACTTCCCTGGAAAGCTTATAGCTGAAACTTCCCTAGATTCAGGGTTAGCTTCTTCTATCCATTAAAACAAAACAAAAACTTGCTCCCTTGGAATATTGGTACATGCCCTTTATTTCTTCTTTAAAATTTAGAAGACTCCTAGCTCCAGGCACTTAACAAGCCCATCAAATGGCAATGAACCTCATCAAGTTCACTGTTTCAACTGAGAATATGGCAAGAAGAGCCTAGGTTAGAAAATAAAAAAAGTTATTTCCTCCCTGGAAGGAAGCTTCCTGCTTAATGGTGCGCACCACCCAAAAATGCCAGCAAACACCAGAACATTATTCATGTCCCTCACATCAAAAGGAGAGCCTAGATTTCATCAGCTGCTTTTCTCAGGTTCAAAGGCTTCTTACCAAACTTTTATCCCATCCCAAAATCATGAAAAACCTGAATCAGCCAGGAGTCCTGGGAGACCTCCAGCTACCCACTGAGGGATCCTTGAGCCCACCTGAGCCTCTCCTCACACTCCGCTCATGGGAAGAGAAAAAGTCTTCGTTGCCCAAGTGAGGCCACATCTGGTAGAGCACTGTACTTAAAAGATTTGCCTAAAAGAGACCACCTATCTTAAAATGAAGTACTTGCTGTAGCAATGGTAAATGTTACACAGAGTTCAAATGCATCTTATGAATGACAACAAAAGTCCCAAAGCTTGAAGAATATTAAAAATGGACTGTGAAATCTTGGAAAAAAATATACATCATATAACCAAAGAACATATTTGGCCTGCTTTCAGAGGACAGTCCATTTTTTCACTGCTTTCTAGAGTTCATAGCTTAGGGATATATGAAATTCTCCGTGCCACAAAGATGATAGGTGAAGAGATGCAGAAGGCACAAAGATTTGATCCCAATGTTAGTATTAATGGAAGATTTCTATCAGTTTGGACTGAGTTCAGTGTGAAAAACACAATGAAAACCAATAAGTAATCAATATAATGGCCCTAAGAAACTCATTTCTTCACCTGTTTCCCCAGAAATTCCTTGGCATCACTAAATCAGAGGTGCAGTGGGCACCAACTCACACTGCTCAGCCAGGACACCAGGGTACCAACTATACATCCTGCAGTTTCTCAGCCACTCACAAGCACTGCATGATGTTCAAAATCAAGGGGAAGAGCTGATGTGAAATTTATGTGGAGTCTGGTGCTGTCATCTCTCTCAAGGCACATGTACATACGCCAGGAGAGCAAGGGCAGGCTGTTAACCCAGCCCCTGGAGAGGCAATGAGTGTTTCATGCCAATGAGTATTTCATTCTTTTAGCAGAAAGACCGCTGCATAAATGCTTCTTTAACTCCCAGTTAATCCACAACAACAGTGCTGGTCCACTTAAATCCACAGAAATGAAGAAGTGTGAAACTATAAAACCAAAGTTCCTTGGCTGGTGGCAGAGTTGGAAAGGGTTTAGAGAGACCATGTGCTTTTTAGGTTATGGGCTTCCTGACCGTGCAGCCAGTGTTCCCCTGCTCGTGGTGCTCCTTTGGGGAGAGAGCCGGCCTGACCTCCCTGGAAGCTCTCATGCAGACCCAGACTGCTCTTGCCCTTCCACAGAGTGGTTTGGCACCAAAACCTGACGCCCAGTGCACCAAATGTATCCCTAGCTACGTATGAAGCCACTGCTATTTCCTTTGACTTGCTCCAGAGCTGTCCCAGGAGCCCCATGCTCTTGCCAAGAGCGCACGACATCACTTATATTATTAATAATTACAATATATACACAGATGGATGGACAGATGGACGCTCACATGACAGAGTTGTGCTTAAAGTCAACACTTCTCCTTTCTCACCCCTGCTTCCTGCACCCCCAGTTCCTCATTTCCATATCCATTCCCTCCCCCAGAGGAAAGGTCAAAGCTGGCGGAACAATGAGTAAAGAATGCTTTTTGCTCTTAAAGAAGAAAACACATTACTCAATGACTGTTTATTTCCCAAGCCAAGCTCACTTTTGTTCACTGTGCAGCTCTTACTGAGATCCTATATTTTTAAGTTCTTGGAAAAAGGAATCACAAATCCTTCTTCATCATCCTAATACACCACTTACAGAAGAAAGACTGTCCAATGAAAGCCTTGTGAGGGGAAAAGCAGAGCAGTAGCTACATGCAGCTCCAGCTGCCCTCCTCCTTGGTCTGAGCTTTTTCAAAGTGGCCAGAAGTATGCTAAGTCTTTGCAGAGCAAACGAGCAGAAAGATCTGACTCCTGCTGGGTCGTAAAGAGCCTGGCTCTATTTTTATGACATGGAAAAACACAGGGAGGGGAGGGTTGGAAGAAGTGGGGAGCAACACAGACAGTTATACCATGATTCACAGCAAGAGTATGTGCTCACTTAGAAAGTTACACTCCTTTGTTTCCCACTTCATGAAATACATGAAATACACTTGTGGGCCAGAAAAACACTGATTTTAAGGAGAGCCAAGAGCAGTGGTGCAGTGGGTGGTTTCACACCTCACTTGGAGTTTCTTCACTGGATGTAATTAAAGAAATAACACAGTAATCTGGAACTGTCTCCTAAGGGCACATAAGGGCATCTAGTAAAGAAGAGATCATCATCTGATCTGAGGGGTCTGAAGGCATCTCACAGGGTGGCATGCCCAAAGCCCACAGTGGACACATCCTGGCTCTAGCTCAGAAGACAAGAATTGAGCTCTGCTCCCCTGAGCACCCAAGGAAATGCAGCTCCATTCCTGATAGCAAAGAAGCTGTACAAACTGCCGTTAGGTCCCAAGGGAGCTGGGGAAGGAACAAGCTGAAGAGGGCTCCTGCCCTGGGTACGGAGTCACTCACTACACATACGTTCACAAATTTCATTTTTAGCATGCAATTTCACCCTAAGTAATTTCTAAAAAAGTTTCCTAGTTATATATAGCTACATACACATCTTTAGCTACATACACATACGCTGCTACATACACAGCAGTTTTTTGTGCTGTCTCCACAGACACTCCTAACACAGAGATATCCTCTCCTTAAGTCACAGATTAACATTGTTATTCTATGTACAGAGCATTTCTCCGTGGTTTTACCTATTAAAATTACAGTGTATGTACCAAAGAATAGCAGAAAAAGCGTTAGAGGCTTTAGACGGTACCATGCAAATACAACATTGGCTGTGCAAACACCTCCAACCACTTCATTTCTGACCTGGACCACACATTAATGTAGTCCTAGGACACTTTGGAGAAAAAACCTCTAAACCAATACACAGCTATTTGGAAGCAGTGTTGGGTGTACATGCATGCTCACATCTATGTATTGAGTCCAAATATTTTTTCCCAAGTGAGGCTTTCAGCTCCCAGAGCCTGCCCAGCACCAAGTCCCACCAGGTCTCATGCTGGCTCTTGTGCTTGCAATGGAGACCTCCATTTCAGGAAGATGATTAGAGGAAATGTGCAATGAAGTAGATTATATCTTTCCTCATTAAAGAAAGTTTGTATAAACCTGTGTGAGATTATCATAAAACAAGTTTTTTCCTTCCCTTGACAGCTTTTGTTCTGAAAAAAATATCTTGCATACCTCAAAAGTAAACAAACATCTGAGTCACCTTGGTTTGGGGGTGGTTGTGTTTTTTTTTCCTTTGGTTACTGCTAGCAGCCTTACAATTTTCTTAAAGCATGAAAATCAAAATAATATTATTTTATAAAAAAGGTGACAACTTCAGATTTGACAAAGCTCTTTTCCTTGGTATTGACAAGCAATCATCATCTATCTTACAAATGGGTATTTGCCTCACAGCACATTTGTACGATCACTGGATTTCTAGTCCTTTGAGAGCCAAGATAACAAACGAATCTTCACCTGCTTCAATGATTTCAAAGCTAATCAGAAGATAAAAAGGCTGGCAGGATCACTGACAAGACATCGGCAACCAACAACAGATCTTTGCAGGACATTTATGCATTTAAATTCCAAGCATGTGGACACTTGGACACACGTTTAGAAGTAAGAGGTGGCTAGGGCACAGCAGACACCTGGAAGACACCTGGGCTCTGTATGGACACCACACGGCTGCACCCCCACGTTGGGGCCCACAGAACAGTGCCATGCACCCCAGATGCCACACCTGCACAATGGCTTTCCCCAAAGACAACCCTCTTGATGTAGATTTCTGCAGGGAAGCAATAAAAGAACAGCAAAACCTACCCTTCCAGAAAGGAAGGGCCCTCAGACAAATATACTTGTGAGACTTGTCAGAGGAATAGAAAATGTGGCCATCACCATGGTCTGAGGCATGAAAATTATGAACAACAGCTTGGATAATAATATTGAGATCTTCACTGATTTCAGGTGGTATCTTCCCAATCTATAACAACTTGCTTAGATTCTTCTTCTGTGCTGTCATCTCTGGCCCAAAGCCCCCTGCTTGTTTTCTCCATGGGGTGTTCAAGATTTAACTCAACAACAAATGTTGAAATCCTGATTGTTGATCAAGCATTGCCTTCCATTTGTCATGATGGCCCCAAAACATCTTCAGTTCAATAGCCAAATTTCCATCCAACTGGCTCCATGAAAGGCAATGTGCTGTATCTCAACCTTTCTGCCACTGTTTGCACTTGGGACTCAATACAGTTTTGGTGCCAGAAAGATCAATTTAGCTATTCCAAACACAGCAAGATGGACAATGGTATGAGGGGTAAAACCTCCACAGAACTTGGTGCTCTCTTTTGCAGCCCACTTGGTAACCATCACAGCAATGCGTCAATATAATGATCCAGGAAGTTCATCAAGGATGTAAACAGATTTTTAAGCTTTTACCTGGAAAACTCTTAAGTCTACTGATAGCCCAGTCTCCAAAAAGAGTCTGCGCTCCAAAGCAAGTGCTTACGTATGGCTGACCTGAAATATGATTATATATAGATACCAGTCATTGAAAGTAATTACTCAAGCCTCCATCCAACAGAGGCATCGCAAAAAAAGAATAGCCTGTATTCCCCAGCGGCAGTGTCAGGAGGCCGATCATAATTCTCTCGACTCAGAAAGCAAGCCCAGAGAGAGGTGGTTAGGGCATTTGACTCTGCCTTTGATGAGGGAGCAGTTGCTGAAGAACTACGATAACCTCCTGACTCCAGAAAAATGTTAAAATGTGGCTCAGCAAGAATCTCTGATTGTTTTACTTTACCTCCTGACTCTCAAGTTCAAAGCAGCCAAGTCATTTCAAAGACAGATGAATATATTTAGATTTTGGTGACTGATCACAAGTTTCCAAAAAGCTTACATATTCATCCCATGGGGGAAGAGATCACCGAGGGCAGCTGTAATTGGTCCAGGGGCATTTTGATTATCTGCAGATTACCTGTTCCTTGATGCAAAGAAATAGCTGTCAATTTGCTCCACAGGGCTCGGGAAGAGTTTCGGTGGGAGACCAGATGTCATTATAAGCCCCTCTGACACGGGCCTCCCCCAGCATGTCCACTCCGAGGGGCTGTCACAGGGCTTCTCTATCCTAAATCTCAAGTACTGAGAGAAAAATAAATGGCATATGAGCCATTTATTATCCAGTGCAGCATCCCTGTGGCTCTCCTCACAAGGGCTGGCACTGCAGACCTGCCAAAAAGGCATCTCGGAAAGCATCACAGCTGTGAGGGAAAGGGGACTGGTGGGCCAGGGGAAAGCAGCCCTATCCCTGACCCAATGGCCACTCCGATCTGTTACGTCTCGGTCTTTGGTCAAGTTTGAGAAAATGAGTGAACAGTGAGTTTCCATTGCTACACACATCATCTTATCAACCTTATTTTTTGTGATATTTTGTAAATTACAATAAATTTGCTTTCTTCTGAATATTCAGATGCTTCAAAAGGTACCCAAAGGATGCAATTATACCCGGGGGAAATACGCTATTATGTGCGCATATCATGTTTTGCATAGGCTTTCCAGCATCTACATAATTTATGTTTTTCTGCATAATTTCCCCTTTTTATGTTTCCTATGTGTTTGTGAGATAATGCAGAAGTCAGTTCTCTACCACCAAAAATACAGAAAGAACTTAAGTCGGTATTCTTACTTCACCCAATCTGCTTTACTTCCCGCAAAACCCTTGGAAAACCCCCGGAGAAATCCTTTCATATGCACCAAACATCAATGCCCGAGGAAAAACCCAGAAGGTCGAGGCAGCTCTCTGAAAGGAACCAGAACCTTGTCCACTCCCGTATTCATCTGGGCATTCAGAGGGGCCTCTGATGGATAACATTGAAATGGGAAAGCTTTTAAACTGTTTATAATCCTCGCTTCGTGTTTGAACCATACAAAAATAATTCTCCAAAACTTTCAAGTTGCCTTTTAGCTTTCCATGCCAGTTGCTTGCTTGCGAGCTTACTTTTAATAAAAAATAAAAATAAAAAGGAGAATTTTCGGTCAAGATGTAGTTAAAATTGATGCCTACACTTCCTTTTCAACTCATTTAGCTAGAGATTTTTGCTGGTGGAATATTTTTTTTTTAATAAAAGATTTTAAAAGGTAGGTGGAAAGACTTTTTGCAGGTGACCCCCACAGAGTGGTAAAGTGCTGAAGCCAAGATTTCCAGTATTTGGATTCTCCTTTTTCTTGGGGAAGGATGAATGACTAGTGGGCTAGGAGAAACTGCTGAATTCCCGTGGTACCCAGAATGCTACCCTTCTGGAGGACATTTCTCTTGGTAGAGACTGCCAGGTGCTGCAGAAAGCAGCTTTGTGCTAGAGTGAGCTGAGGCCTTGCTCCTTCCCCCAGTACTTGCATGCCAGTAGGAACACTGTCCTGGTCTATCTGCTACAGGCAGATAGACCTTCCCACTTGGAGGGGCAGGCAGATTGCCTTCCCACTTGGAGGGCAATGAAAACCCTTTGTTTTCCAAACAGAACGAAAGACACTATAAAAACCACAGCTGACATCAGAAGAAGCATCTCACCTATTCATCTTCAAGAACACATCCTAATGCAAATAGCCGCTCCCAAACACAATGCCTGCCAGTGAAATTAGGAGCAAAAACCCACTTCCCTTTGTACCTTACCGAGAACATAATGCGGTAATCCACTTATTTAAAACACACTCCTAAATCCATGCTAAATCAGTCATGGAGCAGTGCAGAGGCATTACAAGTATGTTTTCTTCTCCACAAACCATGACAGACTTCCAATTGCCAACAAAAAAATGTCTCATGCGAATAAAAGAAAATATTTATGTTGTGGAACCCACAGCATGAAACAGCAGGAATAAAATAATCTGGTAAAATTTAAAGAATAAGATTCTTTGTAGAATACATAAGAGAACACCTGCTGCTTTCCTTATTTTTTATTTATCATAATTAATATGTTCAAACTAAGCAGTATGCAGATGTATGAAAACAAACAGCTGAAAAAAATAATGAATACTTTTCATTAAAAAGTTCATTTGAAGTTGAGAAAATGAATGATTAATTAATCACAACAGAATCTGCCTACTTAAAAGCCTATTGACATATGTTTCAAAATCATTTGTGTAATTTGAGATAACTAGCAGCAAGGACCGCCCGGCCCGCAAAGCTCTCTGCTCTCTGGAGCTCGGTGGCTGACAGCCACTGGGCAGAAAGAAGCTTGTCCTAAACTTAGAAATACAGAAAACCAGAAAAAAAAAATATATATATATATATATATATTTGAGAACATTTCAGCACACTTCAGTACTATTTCCTTCAGTGGTCAAATACAGTGCATACTCACCCATCTTCTCCCTCTTTATCCATAAGCACGCAAGTTAACAAACACACTCTCACACCCCCCAGCAAGCATAAATTAGTAGCCAGAGATTGATTTCTTATAATCAGCCAGTATTGATAAGTTTCCTAATGATTTGAAGAAGGACTTGGAAACAGCTGAGGGCTTCCAACAGCTGAGGAGAGACGTCACTGAAGAGGCATGGATTTATTTTAATGGAAGTTTAAATGCACAAGGCCATGTCTGGGTTTGGTTGGGTTACATCAAAAGGTGAGAAAGATGAAATAGTTAAAATGTAATTTGCCAAGGAAGCAAAGGATAGGCAGGAAGGACAAGGGTCAGGGTGAAAAAACAAGGTGCAGGAGCACCCTTACCCTCCCCAAACACACCTTCACACCCCCGCCCAGTATTTTCTAAGCTATTGCTGGAGCAATTTCTTAAAATGCCTCTCTTTACAGGAGATGTGAGAAATATCTTAGTTTTCAGCCATGCCTGCTATCTCAGGAGAGCATAAAGCTGTTTATACTAAAACTGTTTTGCCTCACCTTTGCACCTCTGCAAGAAGCGGTGCCTGTTCATGAAAGCATCGATCCCCTCTTGTTTCTATGATATTGCTCTAATCTAGAAACACAAAGAGGCTCGTGTCATACATATCTTGTATCACACCTCCCAGGGGAATAGAAAAATTAAAACAGAACCACGAGAACTCTGTGGGATGAAGCACGCCTTGCTCGCTGCCCCTGCATGGGGGAGCAGAGGTGGGTGCTCATCACAGGGCTGTGCCCCAGGACCCCCCAAACACCCGCCTGGAATAACCCCCTGCTTGCTGACAGCCCCACAACAAAGCCAAGCAAATCAGGGGCTGACCCCAAAGGTGCATAAATTAGAATTAATCTTTTACAAGATGGGGCAAAAAATAGAAACTACAAAGGAGAAGCCTGAAAGGATGCACTTGCTTCCATCCCTCCCCTTCTCAGAGCATTTCATTTCCACTCCTCCTACTGCAGCGTCAGCATCCAAACCTGACCTCAACCAAACCCTGTAAATGCAAGAAAAAAAACCTCTCACAAATCCCTTTACACAAAGTTAAACAAATTCCAAAACAAACTCTTTTGAACAGCAACCACCAGCAAGGCTTACCAGAAAGTAAAGTCTCCTCAGAAGGAAAAAATATAAACAGTCAACATGAAATAAAACACAGCAGAGTCCGTGAGGCTCCCTGGTCCTCCTGTACCAGCTCCTTGGTTACCTGAAATGACTCCACCAAACCCATCCCAGCCTCCTCCAGCAGCACCAGCACAACTCTGCCCTCACAGAGTTGGTTGGGCTTCAGGAGACCTCCACGGTGACCAAGAAAAAAGGAAGATGAGATTTGCTCAAAACTCAGGCTTCATTTCAGGTGGTTTTGGTGATCTGATAATCAATGGCAATGACCACTGGTGCCCAGCAGGCTGTCAGCACATATTTATTGCCTGACCTGACCCCAGCCCAGCAGCATGCACCCTGTCCATGCCCACAGCCCATCCTCCTGCCCCACCACACAAGCCTCTTCCCGAAGTCACGCACAGCCCATTACCAGCTTGTTCCATTTATTATAATCTCAGAGCGTGTTATTACATCCCTCTGTCCAAAATGTGATCTTAAGTAGCAGCTTGTACAATAATTAAATGTAGTAGTGAGAGTGTTGTTAAAGTCAATGAGCCAGTGCATCAGCAGTTTAAACACATTTAAGTTAACTTGATTGCAATGACTGCAAGCCAGGAAGGAGAACTTTGGAGTGCTGGGTGGATGAGTGTCCATAAGCAGCATCTCCATGGGGGTTGGGGACCACTGGAAAAGCCCCCCCACCTGCCTTTCCGGGGGACATGCCAGTTCTACACCCATCTACTGGGACTGCTCATGGGTTGGTACCAAAAATAACACAAATGCACTAATATCTTGAAGAGAACGCAGAGCAGCAGCTTTTATATAGCGATGCTTTGAACATTTAAAATGAGAAGCACGGGTACAGAAGGTCTCTGGAGGCAGGAAGTTATCACCGGACTTTATCCCAATAAGCCTTTCCCCTCTAATTCAAACGTCCCCCAGTCATGACCACACTTCATTCACTTTCACCTTTCACTCCATCATTGAAATGGGAGTAATCAGGCACAGTGAGGACCAACACTCTACCCCAATGCCATGTCTCAAGAGGGCTTAAGAGTTTGGCCAAATTAAAGAGAAACAGGAAAACACGTGCACAGTAACTGGTGGGCCCAATGCCAAATAAAAATAAGAAATAGCATGACAAGAGGCTTCAAAACTGTGTGGAACACACAACAAATGGAAGCTCATTTGAGGAAAATCTGGAATATATTATGTTAAAAAGCAAACTAAAAAATCCTAATAGTCTTTCAAATTAGAATAAAGGCTGGAGAAGCAATGGCCAAATCTTACCTACTTCTGGAGTACTGCTTCCTGTATCATCATGCCATTTGGAAAAGTAGCAGAGGAAGAGCCTATAAAAGGAAAAATATTTTTGTCTGGCAGTACTTCCTCTCCCGTATTTACAAATTAACAGCACTTATTAGAAGGAAACTGTTTTGAATCCAAAATTATATTGAAACATTAAAAGAGGACCATTGGACATCTTAAATTCTCCCCTTAAGTGAGAAAATTTATCAAAAATGACCTTTTTCATGAAAACCCACTTCAATAAACTGCGGGATTTTGATCCACGAAGCACTTGTTCAAATATTCCCAGACCAAAATAGTTATCCTTAAAGCACATATAGAGATACATCAGCATTAAGAAACAATAGCCAGAGAGTTTAATGAATATAATTTTTAAATGAATTTTTGGCATCTGTTTGGCATGCCATGGTCAATAGAATTTATGATATGTAGAGGAATACCTATATGTTTTCTGTAACTTACATGTAAAAATTTATTCTCTCGTGTTAGGCGGGCAGTGGAGCGATCCTGAGCAGTTCTGACCTCTGCTATTTACAGAGCCCGCTGCTGGCAGAGGCTGCACTCCCGACTGCAGCAAATAGATTATTTTCTCACTCAACTTTTTTATTTATAATATTACAAAAATAAACGTGACATGTTTAGGGGATGTGTCATGTTTTAGAAAGCTCAAGCAAGGCACATTTTGGACTTATTTTTAAGGATTGCCCTTTTTAAAATGATTTCCTGAATAGTTTTCTATTTTCTATGTAGAAGAATCAGATCATACCACTCAAATTTTATACAACATATGTTGGTGTCTTCAAAAAGTAAATACATAAATGCGTTTATGAACCTTACTGATCCAAGAACAATACTAAAATTCCCTTTTATAGCAAAGAGCCATCTCAGCATCACTGAATCTGAGAAACAGCCAATACAAAAAGGAATTGAATAAGTGAAATATTTTTTCAGCAGGTTCCTGAGCACTGTCCCAGTTCTGAACAGGCAGAAGGGAAAAAGAGACAGCTATCTGAATGATAAGTATTTTCTCTTTTCAAAACCATCTTAGCTGCAACCAGTCCATCTGCTTCACAAGAAAAAGCATCTTGCCCAGGTCTAAGGCACAGCTTCAGCTTGCTGGGATGCAGCAGCTCTTAAAATGCACAAATATTATGTTTGTACTTAATGCATTTGTCAAAATGCCACTGCAACTCTGCAGCGGCAAGGGAGCAAAACAGTTTTTGGAAACTGAATTTCAACAGAGCACTGAGGTAAATTCCCTGCAAACTGACAAGAAAAGCCTGCTCACAACAGACTGGACTGGAGCTGTCCTTTCATCTCAAAGCAGGCTTGCAGTAGTACCTCTTAACTAATGGCATATAAAAGATGACTATTTTTGAAATATTCATGTAAGAGAGGTCTATGATCAGGCTGTACTAAACCCCAGGAGTGTAAATGTCTGCTCCACTCCTGTCCCTGCCCTTTCTGCTCTGCTCTTGTCTTCAAAAGCCACCAGCGCTGAGATTTTCCCTTTCCTCCTGGGGAACTCGTGTGGTTTAACAGCTCCCCGTGTTGATGCTGGCACAAACACACTGCAGGGGCTCAGGGCAAAGCCCTGTTGATGCCTCCCTAATTCAGGCCTTAGAAGCCATCAGCACGGACACATCGAAGAGGTACTCGGTTTGTTACGGTGTCTGACAGCCAAAATATTGTTCAGGCAGAATTGGCACATCACAGGCATAGCTTATGTACTCAGAATTTTCTTAAAATAATTGCATGGCTTGCTCTTTAAAGCAAAATTGTTTTCTAAAATAAACCCAGGAAAACCAGCATCGTGATCTTCTGCTCACTCTGTCAGCAATTCTAGATCAGCTGTCACCAAAACCATGCTTCCCTGATGGCTTTTCCCACCTGCAAGACCCAAAGCTCAGTCTGGGACAAACAGGTCAGGATGGGATCTCCTTTTGCTCACCCATCATCACCAGGAGTGATGCTCATTGCATCCAAGAAGAGGTAATTTTGACTGTAATTTTGACCTTGGGTGCTGGGGCTTCCACACTGACCATCAACAGGCTCCCAGCACCCACACAGCACAGAATTACCCACACATCCTTACTGGCACCATCAAAATCACTAACTTGAGCCAGTTGTTATAAATAACATTCATGGAGGGAAAAACAGAATCTTGTAATTGATTATTTAGTGCAAAAAAAAGGAGGAAAGTTATCACAGGTGGTGATGGCAGATGTGACAGCCCAGGATACTTGGCAAAATATGGTGCATATTTGATTAGTGATATGGATGCTTCCATGGCATTGGCGGCTCCACTTTATTAAACCCTTTAAGAAGGGTTGTACATAATAAAAATTAAATGGGAGATAGAGTTTATTTTCTTTTTGATACTTAAATCATTGTGAACAATTGCAGATTCCATCTGATATTAGCTAGCAAAGTCAGGCTATAAAATTCTTTCAGTAAAACAATGGCAGCATTAAATATTTGAAAACTGACCATCACTGTCAGATCTCAAAATGAATGCATGGCCACATGAAAGGCAGCAGCCATACATATGCCATGGCACTGGGCCAAAGATATTATTTCCAAGCAGTGATTCTAGAGGATATTATTACAGTTAATTAGAAAATGCTAATTATGATTTTTCCCTCTTCCCCATTATTCTAATATTTTTGCCTGGTAGAGGTCTGGGGAGAAGCTGGAGATGTGCTGGGTGGGAAACCACCCCTCCTCTGTTTGGTGCAGGGAAAAGGCACTGCCCTGTGCAGTGCAGGATCAGCACCACTTGCATCTTTAAAACCATAAGACCGTCCCCAGAACTGTACCCCCTCACAGGATCTGCATTTGCAGAGATGTTTGGGCACATCCTCATCAACAGCGCGATTCCTACTGCCTATTTGCAAGCCATGCTAAACCCATGATGCTTCTTTTCCTGCAAACCTTTGGGGAGGAAAAAAAAATGAAGAAACAACAACAAAGCAAAGACCCCTTTATGGTAACAAACAGCATAGAGACAGTATCTAAAAGCACATTGACTTTTTTTTTTGGGCCAAGGAACCTTCCTGTACAGTTCTCAACCTAAATCTGGGAAGACACCTACCTTCCTTCACGAAGTTCCTGTACATTATTTTGCACATTTGATAAAAGAAAATATGAAGAGAAGCAGTTGTTCAACCTTCCATGGAATGCATGGATAATGAATTATGGGGCAGAACGACTGTACAACTTCATTGCTTTCAGTAGCAAGCCTAGGAGGCTGGTTTCTCCAGACTAATTTATCCTACACTTTTTAATGCATCTGCAAGTAAGAGCATGTAATCAGGAAGTGCGTGTGTCCATAACACAAGTCTCCCTGCACAACACCAGTGCAATTACTCCCCCAAGGAGGTTTTACTGATGTGTGGAGAGGCGAGCATGGGGCATCCTGCATACAGGAGAAGGGCTGGAGCAGGGGGACAGGAGCATGGTGAGGTGCTGAAACGAGGGACTGAGGGACACACGCTGCGCTCACCAGCTTCATCTGTCTCTGCCACTGTTAAGAGCAAACAAATTGTTCTTCATATAGCTCCAGCTTCACCCTTCACCTCCAGAAAGATCATGGAAGAAATATGCCACCAGTACCCAGGAAAACTCCCACGGCGGTTTGTCCGTGCTAGGTTCAGCATTTTATTTTTCCTCGCTGAAATATAGTCCAAATATGAGCCCTTTCCTCATACAAATCTTCTACAAATCTCCCTTTGTTCAGAGCCTTTAGACAAAACAGAAATTTAATACTGTAAATCTCCAGGGAGAGAGGGAAGGTGGAACTGTCAGAAACCAGCAGAAGAAGGTGCTTCCAGGCCACGTCCCCAGGCCTGTGACCCCATTGCCACCAAGAGCTGCCCACCTGGCCTTGAAGGGCACCACTGAGCAGGAAGGGGATGGACAGACCATACACCTGCAATAAACTCCTGATACACCACTGGCCTGGGCATCAGCCTACAGCCAGCACTGAAGCAGTGCTCTAGTTGCAATGAACAGTAATAAAATGCAATAATATTTCTATTTTAAAAACTAAAGCCATCCTATGAAGCATCCCACCCCTTTCACGCAACCAGGATACTTTTCTTTTATGCTTGTTTCTGTTTGTGCGTCACAAACTTGCACTCTCCAGCCTAATTCTAACATTCTTTTGGTTTTTAATTTAAAATCACTGTGGTTGGTGAAGAAATTGGAAAGGAAAGTTATACTTCTGATCTTTCATGTGATTTTAGCAACCTTATGTAGTATTGGCCCCTTGCAGAGTCATCATCTGACTTGCTGTAAGCTTCTCTTTATGGAGAGAAATAAAGGAACCAAAACTTCTCGTATTTACAGCATCACTCATTTGACCCTAGCTGTGCTTTGTTTTATTGAATCTACTTGTTTACAAACACAAACACCCACACTCCAACCCAGCACTCACACAGGGAAAACCACCCTTCGTGTTGACACTGGTGCTTCTTCAGTGAAGCAACAACAGATGCTTTCAGACCCCAGCCTTCCCCCATACCTCCTCCCCAGTTTAAGTCCCATTTGCACAGGGACATTTGGCCAAGCCTGCCCCAACCCCACACCAGCATGAGCCACCTCCAAGCCCTGCCTGGGGTAACCCACACTGGTTTCACCAGAGTTCCATAGACAGGAGAGGAAGGCACCTCCTGGAAATCAGTGAGGCACACACTTGCAGGACATCCTGTATCCTAGGAGCCACAGGGCAAGGTAATGATGTAAAGGGTAAGAAAAAGGGAAACAAATATTACAAGGCCTCCAATGCCACCTTAGCTAGTATGTCTCCATTTACCTAAACACAAAGGCTATGTATGTTTAATAAACCACCCACACATTCTCCTCTCTGCCTTATTCCTGCCAGTACCTCAGCTCCCAACTCCCTCTCATCCATGCACAACCCCTCATTCAACAGGAAAACACTGATGCAAAAAAACAAGCTGTGATTTTTAAACAATTTGATAAGTACTTTAAGTGCTAAATAAATTCCCTGCACACAAACAATCACATTTTCACCATTCACCAAGAATGGATATCTAACTAATCAGATCAGTGTTTCCTGTGGTACCAAAGCATTAACTGCTGCTCAGTGTCTTGTGGACACATCAGGCAGGTTGAACTCAATCCACCGCTACTATCAGTTCTGGTTAACTTTCCTCCTGTTATGTCCACCATGCATACACTTAAATATGACATTTGCAGTGCACCCATAGCTCAGCACACCTAATTTAGAGGTAGCAACAGCTGCTAGATAAATCTATGCAACAACAAGGCAAAAATAGTGCTCTAAACTCAAACTCTTTTCCTGATCCTTCTTAAGGATTTCATGCAGAAAGAAAAATAAAAGAAGGCTATTCCCCCTGTTCTTCCTAGGTTACCCCTTAGAAAACCTTTGGATGGATTAGCTGGAGTAACACACACCAACCTGGATGCTGATGTTTTCTGAGACAAATGCTTGATTGATTTGTTGCACGGCCATTTCCACTGATTTTCCCTGCCGCAAGGTTTGGGGCCCTGTACCTGCAGCACAGCCGAAGAGGAATCCCCAGGGGCAGGCAGCAGAACACCAGGCAGAGCAAGGCCATTAACAAACCACTGCCAGGAAGCCTCCAAAGGACTAAAGCTGGAAGGTGTTTTCAGAAATATAGCACAAGGCTTTCCAGGATAAAAATATTTTGTTATAAAGCGTCCACGTTGAAATGATCCACATAAGAAATTCTAAAATATTTGTTTTTCTTAAAGCAGACTCCTAAGTTTTAGAATCAAATTGGCATTTTTTTAAACACAAAAGGGGCTAAATTGAGATGAAAACAGCTAAATGCAAAGCTTAAAGAACACAAAACCAAAGCCTGTGTTTCTGAGGGCTTATAACTACATTTTTATGGGTTTGTTTTTTTCCTTATTGCTGAAGTGAATGCAATTGTGTTTGCGTGCACCATGTCTGAAACAGGCTCAAAAATTTTAATATGGAGTAGGCACACCTCAAAGCTCCCCTGCTGCTAGCTGCAAGCAAAACTGAGAAGAAAGTTGGCAAGAAAAATATTTGCAAAATATTTTAATGGTTGCCAGTTTTCATAGTGTTATAGCTAGCCTGACCATGGCCAGAGATTTTCTTGAAGCCTCAGCTTTCACAAGCAGAGATTAGAAGAAACACGTGATTAAGTAAGAATAATAGCTTTCCCTCAGATAAGTAAGAAGAGTCACTAGTCCACATAGTTGCAAAATTCTTAAAAATTAAAAATGTTCCAACTACAACACAGACTCAAATGGAAAGCAAAGTAAAAATAAATTCATTGTCAGAAACCCAAATTATTTTTTAATTATTTTTTCCACTAAAAAACTGATGTCAAAGATAGCAGTTGATTAGTCAAAAATGTAGCCCCCAGGAACCAGATACCAGGGATTTAAGTCCCTTTGTATCAGCTTCTACACACGAGGCTCACTCTCTACTAGGTATCTTGGGGCTTTCATCACCAGTGGGGAGGGGGAAAGGGAAAGGTAGGGTAAGGGCTATCCCAGAGGGATGGAATGTGCCTGGGACAGTCAGAAGGAGAAGCCTCCACCTGCTTCTCTCCTCCCCACTGCCTTTGGAAACAGCAGTGGCAAGAGGCTGGACTCACATCTCATCACTGGCTGCCCAAATCCCTGCTGGAGGCACTGCACCTCAGTGTTACCCGTATGAACTACGAGGATTAAATCATCCCAAACAGCAGCCAAGGAGTCACCAAACAGCCTAAGCAACCAAAGGCAAAGCCCAGCCACTAAATACTGAATTTGAGTGGAGAAGCACAGGTAATCTGAAATAATCAATAGGCGGGAAAAAAAAAATCACATTAATTTTTCAGACAATTTCAAATGCTGAGCATCTTTATCCAGAAGTTTTCTTAATCCCACACAGCATCAGGGGGTTGAGGCAAGGACTGTGCTGTGCCTCCCATAGCCAGCCACAGCCTCCTGCTCACACTGCTGCCTGTCCATCTGTCTGTCTATGCACCTGGGCTCTAGACTGGTTCAGTCGCCAGCAGCTCTGGAGCTGGACACTAAAACTGCCTGATTCCTCTGCACTACAAGGCTGACTCTTCAAATAACTTCATTAAAACATCTTACCATCCTCCATCTCAAGTCTGTCTTGGAAACCCCCAAATCCCAGGACCACAGGGGTTTGCAGGACATGGTGGCAGCAGCACACAGAGCAGATGTGGGTCCAGGTCATGTTTGGCAGTCACTGCCTGCAGCCTCATCTCCATCAGTACGCTAATAAAAAAGTCAGGATAGGTGGTGCTCACCAGGACGTGCTGCAAAGTGCAGGGAAAAACATAGGAAATTGTACATCTGCAGGGAAGTGGTGTAATAAATGTTTAAGGACTGCTCTCACCACCCCACTCTTTCCCATCAAACTGAGGTCTTGCTTTGGTTTGTCACTGAGTTTGTCTGCTCCAAACCTGTGGTTGTCTCATTGCATTTGTGAGGTCAGGCGAAATCCTCGTGTTTATACATCCTGCATCAGAGACATGCTGCCATGTGATTCGCCTCAAATCCTCTCCAGTCCTTTTCCCTCAGTCCTCTGCAGCAAGCACAGAATGCATTTTTAGCAAGTACCTCTGTTTTCAGTTCAATTTGCACTGAGCCAGTCTGATGACCTCATTCAAAATGCAAATAGAAGAGTATTTTTGGAAATGGCTTTTGCAGCTTTTACCTATTGCTTTTGTCTCCTCATTGTTAGGGCTTTTCTAAGAAAATATAAAAAGCACAGCCCAAGAATGGGAGCACAAATTGGAGTTGTCCATCCTGCCCACCACCAAGCCATGCCCATGAGCATCACATCCACTCCAGGAATACCAACTCCATCAGTTCCCTGGGCAGCACATTCCAAAGCCTCACCAACCTTGGGGTGAAGAAATTCTTCCTGGTGTCCAATCTAAGCTTCCCCTAGTGCAGCTCGAAACCATTTCTTTACATCCTAACACTAGTCACATGGGACTTTTTCCTATCTCCTGAGAATTATGTATCAATTCTCTATTTAAAGCATAAGAGCAACTCTACCAGACATCCTTATACCCTTCTAGTAGTGGCCAGAGGCTGCAGATTGCAGCTGTAAATGTTGAAATACAGCCAAGGTTACAGGTATCTAAGAGTCACTCACCTGCTGATAGTTGTGTGAAGGGAGCTAGGAGCTTCAGACCCATTTAAGCAAGCACCTGGGTGATGAAAACAACTGAAACCACTGAGGCAGTTGGCTGGCTGGCAACATCAGAAGAGACATCAGAAATGGGGCATCTCCCCATTTTTATTCTAGATCCCTAGCTCTTGTAGGAGCTGTGACAGCCAATTTATTCATTAATCTTCTAACAGAGGACCAACAGCTAAGCCACAAAAATGAGGTTAACAATTTCTGAGCCTAATAAATATATATAAAAACATCTGTCATCAGGTTTGAAGTTTGCCTAGAAGGTCGCAGACAACTCTTGCAGCCAAGAATTTGGGAATGCCACCAATAGCACATGGCTGCCACTCACAGTCTGTCTGCAGAACATGGAATACAACTTTTGGACTTGTGTGCAAGAATAAATCAGCACTTGGAGCAAGTTACATATGATGGACAACAGAAAGCTGTCAAAAGACCAAGAACATTTGATCAACAAGTAGGAACATTTAATACTCCAGGAAAAAAGTGAGATTTAAATGCTCAGCAATTTTCTGTGTAATAAGGTTAAGTGTTGAGAAACTGTAATTATAAATACTGCATTATGCATTCAAATATTTTCATGCTCACGTAATATTAGAATCTCAAAATGTCATGACACATTTTAATTAGAACATTTATTTATTGCTGATTAGAGCTATTCAAATAGTGCCTACTTTTCAGTACCTTCAGCTGTTTTCTTCAGTGGTGAATGACAGTCCAGGAACAGAAGTAGAAACAGCTCAGGTGTGATATGTCAATTCTTTTTGATACATGCTACAAGCTATTTCCTTTTCTTTATGAGCTTCTTTTCTTAAAGCTGTCTCTCCTTTTATATCTCCAGAACAATAAAATTTGCTCTGCAGAGACTGACACAGTAATGATCCTCCACAGCCACTAAATAATACATGCTTCTCCTTTACTTATTGTATAATTTTTGGCTTTGCTTCCTCCTTTGCCAGCTATATAAGGTAGATTCATGCCAGCTTCGCATTTGTTCATCAGACCAAATACCTGAGTTAAGACAAACTTTCCATAACCCTCATGAATCTTTTCCAGGCCAAACTCACCATTCACAACCAGTCCTTACAGGATGAAGTGGGAAGAAGGAAACGCTCCTTCAGAGAACACAGAGCAGGACCTGTGAAAAACACAATCACTCCCTCATGCAGACCTCCTTAGATCTTGTTGGTGGGAAGCTGCAGGTAGATGGTGGAAAACAGGGCCTTGGGAGCAGCCCCACAGCACACGCAGCTGATCCCTGTCCAGGACTACAGAGCCTTGTCCATGCAGCAGCTGAAGCTCCTGGCCTAAATCATTCACAAATCTGAAGTCCTGTTTCCCCATCTCCCTCTAAGCAGGCTATTTGTAGAGGGTTGATTTTGTTCACCCCAGTTTAGCTTTGTAAAAGGAACAGCTTTGAGCCAAACCAGAGGAACCAGGCTGAGTCTGGAAGGAAACTTCTCTACAGGGTTCACACAGCCCTTGCTGCTTTCGCTTCTACTGACTTCCTTGGTAAATTTTCTCCCTTTCTCCAAACAATAATCTATTCTAGATTTTCCTCCTGAGCTCATGAAGGGAGAACTTTGACATTTAGCAGCAAACTAACCAAAATAGCTTAAATACTACATAAAAAATAACATAGCTTAGTCATGTCTTAGATATAAACATGGGAAAACAGAGGAAATATCAGATTTTACAAGATTTTTCCCAGTTAATGTCTTAAGGATGCTTAAAACAGCCCCAAGATAGAAATATATATATATATCATGAGGCCACTAACAAGCAGGCTTGAAATCCAACATATACATGGAAGAGCCCTCTCTGATCCTCAAACAGGCAAAAAGTTAACCCCAATATTGTTTCCCATAGCTTGAGGCCACAAACCAAAATTCAGTTCGTGGGGGTGGAAAAAAGATAAAATACTCTTTTCCACATTAAAAAATAAATAAATAAAAATGTCTTCCTTGTGAACCAGAAAAAGGAGCATGAATAAGTGTGTACTTTACCTCTCACACACATAAACCTTCCCAGTAACACTTCAGTTCTACCAGTTCAAGGCCTGGGTGTGTTCCCCTCTATTTAAGGACTTGTTGCCCCTAATTAAGCCATCTGCTAGTTCACACTCCAGCCATACCTGATCAAGGTAATGAGTAGGTCCTATCCCTCTGCTCTGCACAGCAGCAGCATCAGGTCTGCTGGCTCCAGAGAGCCTCATTGCCCTCTGTTGGGAATTAGTGCAGTGAACGGCACAAAGTGAGTGTCCACTACGAGGGAAGTGGCACCCAAAATATTCCCCTCCACATCGTTTCAGAGGGATCACTGTTAGCAAGTGTTAGATCAGCAGATCCAGAAAACTTAGCTAAAACTCTGGTATAAATATCATGGTTAAAGTCTAGTGGGCAAATGAGCTTCTCATAGCAAAGCCGGTACTTATGACTTGTTATCTTCAGATATTTAAGTAGTACTAATTGCAACCCTGCATCAGCCTTACAGAGTATGCAAAAACCCTGGAACTAGCAGTTGTGCAAAAGTCTGAAATTAATAAAATTTCCTCTAAACCCATAATATTTTTCTAAGGGCTGAATTTTTATCAATTCAAAAACTTGATTTTCTTTATTTGCTTCATTGTTGTTGGTTTTTTGTGTTGTAACATGTTAGCCTGGCATAGAGAATAACCCATTGGTTAGCAGTGATCATGAAAGATTACTAATATAAAATAAACTTTTAGTCCCAGTGCTACAATTCCAGATAAAATGCATCTGGGTTCAAATATATGTATATGAACCTTGATGCACTTTATGTATATATAAAAGTATATTATATATATATATATATATTTTTTGGAAAGGTCAGGCTGGAATTTCATTAAAAAAAAAAAAAAGTCTTTATTTTTGGATAATGAGGTTTTTACTCCTTATATCATTCGCTGTTTTACATGTCCCCATCTTTTACGTGGTTATTGGCCAGGTGCCTTGGTGGTGGCCCCGTGGGAAGCCCCCAGGCAGCAGCCCCCACCATTCACCATGTCTCCCTCACGCCTCCATCAGTAGCGGGAATCGTGTGACCTTCATCACAAATTCAAGTTTTGCTCTGTAGGGAAAACGTCTATGAAGCTATAGAGCTATTCTGGGGTAAACGAAAGACTATAACTTCCCAGTGACTTGTATCTCAGCCAAACTTGTCCTAATTAGGGAACAGGTAATTGTATTTGCTTGAGAGACGATGGCTGTATTAAAAGGCCAGAAATGTGACTTTCTGCGGTTGCTGCAAGTCATTCTCCTCTTCTCTTCCTGCTCTCACAGAGAAAACTTGGGAAGCCATAAAACAGGCGTATAAGTGGAACATATGCACATTCCCAAGGCCCCAAAGGGGTTTTTCTCCAAGATGATCACAGGTCCACTGTGTACCTGGCAGCAAAAACGTGCAAAGGGAGTGCAATGCTGTAGAAGCCTCTAAAGGCATCAAGGAGAAAAGCAGCGGTTTTCCAGGATGATTGGCAAGAGGTCGGTTCTCTTCAAGCTGTTGCCAAGGACTAGGACATAATTAGATGTCAGGCACAATTCAGCAACTGCCACCCGCTCCCTGCACCACTCCGGTGCCGGGCTCGTGGCTGGGGATCGTTAGGAGCCCCGCACAGGCATGGGCTGGGAAATTCTGCCTGTAGGCACTAATTTTAAACTGCTCTCACCGATCCTGTGTCCAGGGGGTAGGCACGCAGAATTTAGGGCAAGGATAAAAAAATAAATAAATAGAATGTGGGGGAGAGAGAGAGAGAAGCATGTAGGATGTGTTAATTTTTGAGCTTCACAAGGGGGGAGATGAGGAGGCTACACCATAACTGCTTCTAACAGTGCAGCAATGCTTGTCTATAGGGTTTGCAGATCAGTTTGTTATCCATGTAGTATTTTGGCAAGGAGTCTGCTTCCATGTGCATAGCATGCAGCAAGAGGTGAGGTGTTTGAGATATGGCATTTCCTAAAGGGAGATAATATTAAAAGTCTATATGGGGATAAAAAATAAAAAAAATAATAAAATAAAAAATGGCAGCTGCCACTATGTAAAACCTGTGAGAAGACTCTTGAGTCTTGCCGGTGTGAAGGGACAGGTGGTGAATAGTGCCTAAAATCTGGCTACAAAAGTTTACTTCAAATTATGAATGAAAATTATGATGCAGCCCATGCTCTTCTCCTGGATTTATTTTATGTTGGTGTCTCTGCAGTTGCTAGTGAGGAGTTTCTCCCCAGGTATTCCCCAGGTGAGTGACTTGGTTGGGACCTGCAGCTTCTGGCCCTTCTGCAGGAGCAAAATCTTCCCACAGCAGGAATATGATGTCGTGTTTTCTCTTCATTACACCATACAGCACTGTGAGCAACCCGCTGACAGCTTGTGCTGGTGCCTAAATTGCACCTCTTGTGCAGAAGGAAGGACACAAGATCCTACATTTCTCTTTATTCACATCATGCAAGTGGTAGCAAACCCTTCAGCTCCTCCCTTTGCAGTCCACATCAGTGACAATAATTATGACTTGGCTGAAGGTTCGCCTGAGGTTACTTGATCTTTGCCCTGTTTTAATAGATGTTTGAACTTCTGATAAAAGATATCTGGGGTAATCCACCCGCCAGCAATCTCCAGAGCTATCTGTGCAGACTGGGGCTCCTGCCGTACAGTTCCAGGTAATATTAGCCCCAACAAGGATTAGACTCCATTTAAATTCAAATGAAGAGATTATTAAAGACCCCGTTCTGTGGGGAAATGGAAACAGGAATTTCAGCCCCATTGAAAGATGTGTTTGCCGAGAGCGCACAGGACACAGAGCCAGGAGACCTGTGGTGCCTGCTGCCTGGCTCTGTGACCTGAGGGAACATGAAAAAAGAAAGGGAAAAAAAAAAAAAAAAAGACATTTTCTCTGCCCTTTTCACTGATTACAAATTAGTGGGTATAACACCACTTCCCTTTGTGCAGGCTGAATGTCCGCAGCACTATGGGCAGGAGGCAGCCTGGGTGCCTGGGCTGCAGGGAGCAGCCCCATCCCTCCCCAGGAAGAGAATTCAGCCTTCGTCTCTTTGTCAATAATTGGAAAAAAAAAAAAAAAAAAAAAAAAAAAAAAAAAAAGTACCTGAAAGCATTGTTTTGGTTCTTTACCACCATCCCCCTTTCACACTCTGGAGATGCAGTTCTGCACTAGCTGGGGAAGGGAGCAGCACTCCCAGACACTTGGCCAAAAATTCTGCAAACCTCTGGGAATGTTTTACCTTAGCAATACCTTCAGAGAGGTCTGCAAGTATTCACACTTTTCAGATTTTCTGCTGTGCAACCAGAGATTGGAGCGTGGTCCTTCCACTGGTTAAAAGTGGTCTCTAAGCAACAAGCCCTGAAATGTTTTCAAATCTTTTTTTACTTGACCCAAGATTTGTGCTGAGTTAGATGAGTAAATACTGGCATGATGTGACATTCTTGCTATTTATGTTACATCCAAATAAGTGGAAGATAACCTAGGCAAATTTCCATTATCTAATTATAAAAACCTTCTCATATTCCCATGAAACTAATTTTAATTTGATGAAAAACAGACAACTTGGAAATGGATTTCCTACGATTCAAGCGATAAGATTCCTTCTCAGTATGTTCTCAATTTACCAAAGGCTCCAAAATTGGAGATCTCTATTAATAAAGATTGTTGCTTGCTCATGCAGTGACTTTATGTTATTATAAAAAATAGAAATAACAAAAAAAAAAAAAAAAAAAAAAAAAAAAGAAAAAACACTGATAGATTTAGCAGCTCCTCTGCTGCACTGGAGGGAAGGATGTAGGGATTGAGCTATCTGCCTTAATTTTGAGAGGGAGCTGGAGTAGGCTGAGCATGCAGAAGGCAGGTGAAGCTCCTGCTTTGTCCCAGGCTACTCATGCCCTGTGATGGCCATGTGAATTTCAAATGTCAATAGCAAAAAAATCCACAAAAAATTGTTCATAGAGCACTGAGGAAGATAATTACAGAAAGCACGTTATAACCATGATCTGCAGGCAATTAACCACACTGGAAACAAATTGTTTTTTGATTCTTACATCCTATTAAAGCCCACAAACTTGCAATGCCCTAGTCATGAAAGTGCCATAGCAGAGGTTGTTGCACGGGTCGATGTTACCCTACAGACTACCAGAGCCTCTCCTGATACTTCTGCCATGCGACAGTACGTAAGGTGACCGTACATAAGGAGCAGTAGGAGAAACCTCAGCTCCAAGACTAACATGCAGCCGCTCAGGCCCAGGCCTGACCGCTTTTCCTGAAAACTAAGCCACACCGAGCCACACCACCCCCCAATTTCCTGCAAAATCTAAGAGGAAGATCAATTTAACTAATGATGTGGGGGTTCTGTGTCCCCGTGGACCTCACACATATTATTTATAGAATGCATTAATATTTCATCTTTCCCATCCCTAAACAGTCTTTGAGGGGGAAAAAAAAAAGAAAAGAAAAAAAAAAAAGAAAAAAAAAAAAAAAAAGGATAGCTTGAGACAGGTAACATTTTAATTGAAATTAATGGGATTGGTTTGATTTCACCTCTGAGAATATAAAAATCATTCATTTTTTTGTCATGAAAAGAATCTTAAATCTCCCCGGTACCTTGACAAGCACGACGAATGGTGGGTCGCAGAGAGAATCCACCTCCTGCCTGTCCCTAACCTGTTCTACCCAGATCATCAGCAGTTAATAAGAAACCAGCAGGAAAAAAAAATGCACAGGTTGTGAAAGCGTACAGCCAAAACTGTGTTTTTTCTTCCTTTTTTTTTAATATCAGCATTGGTTCTGCGATCAGGTGGCACTCGGGCAGCTGTAGTGCAATCTTTTCAGCACTGCCTGTCGATGGCTTTAGCCTCTGACCGGAGCAGTACGTAGAGGAGGTCTTTATGCTACCTCTGCGCTCAGCTAGACCTGGGCTGCTAAACGTGCCAAATTAATGTGCGACACAGATTGTTGTTCTCCAAAGACTTTGCTGAAACGCTGTTGGACCGTTTACAAGAGCTTTGCCAAATCACTGCAAAACTGAAGTATTACCAAAAACGAGAGTGCTGGCCAGTGGCAGGAATCATTTCATTACGATCCCTTTATTCATCCTCCAAACAGTCACGCATTGCCAAAGCAGACACATGAACCTCTTTGCTTTAATTTATATTAGTAATATTTATTTTTTCTATAAAGCGCTAGAAGACGATGTTTTCTACAGCACCTAAGTTGCTCAGGAGCACAGACTCAATGGGGGCAGTGCTGTGAACCCATCTGTGTGTTTGAAAACCTGAGTCAATGGAGTCATGCTCCTGAGACATTCCAGAGTCTCAGAGATCTGACTAAATCCTTCCACAAGCTCCTACTGGCAAACAAACGGGTCAGCACCCAGCAGCCCTACTTACCTTGCGGCTCAGCCCCAGCTCTCTTCCGAGCGCTCCCCTCACTTTCCATCATTAAATAATTTTCCTTTCTTCTGGAAAATCTCTTCTGTAAAAACTTCTTATCATGCATTTTGCAACCATCATGTTTAATACGGCACCAACAGGCAGTCTGCCTGGTGCCTTAGCTCAATTACACCACGGATGTGAATTCAGTCCCAACACCAAGGAAGGACTTGCAATTATTTATCTTCCAATGTGACTTGCAAATTGTAAATGGGCAAGTGTGATCTGACTCACAGACAGAGGTGAAGGAGCTGGATGAGAGCAGATGGACAAATCAAATTGGTATTCTCCTCTTAGGAGGTGTAGAGGGCTACAAGATTTACTTAAAATTTATTTTTATTACCATCAAATGACATTGAGTATAAAAAGGAATCCTGTAGGATTTTCTTTTATCTTGTTTGGATCTTCTTCTCTTTGGGAAAGCCCTGGAAACACCCATAAAAACACTGTTCATCCCCTGTTATCCTAACTGGAGTCAGACCAGACCCAGGGCACATGGTTATCCCAGAAAGCAGGATCAAATGATGCTACAAAGACACTCTGCATATTTTCCCCAGTTTCAAGCCACATGCCAGGTTAAACTGGCTAATTTCAACAAATGAGTAAGGTACAACATCAATAAATTGCCTGCTTTGTACAAGGAAGCGTGACCTATATTACAGGTAGGGAAATACTCATCACGGTGACGCACAGGGAAGATCCTAGCATTAAAGGCTCTGCTAATAGCTACAGTTGTATTATTTTTCCTATACGTGCCCAAAGGATCTTCAGTTTCTATTCATGCCCTGTACGGGGCCACCTTTTGTTACAACATTAAAACCTGCTTAATATTTTTTATCATTTCACATCACAGCCACAGTAATTGTACCCTCAGGAGCAAGGCTTCTTCCTGTGTATGTTTTTCAATATTATTGGCATCTTCCTCATTTGGGGACCTGGAACGATCTTTTTTGCATTTTCCCCATGAAATGACAAACAGGGCTGGTTGTGGCTCAAGCACTATTTGGAGCATGACCCCCTCGGCTCCTGGTGTTATCCAAATTAGATTTTGATCTTTGTCAATTAGGCTTTGCCACTGCGGACCTGCTGTGCCATTATCAGGAGAATCGCTGTCAGGGTTGGTAAGTCAGTGAACTTTGGAAGCCTTTCTGCCACCTTCCAGGGCTGCAGCGTTTACAATTAGCACCGTGGGTTTTTTATTGTCATCGTTTTTATTTTTCTGTCCACAACATTGTTTCTGGCAACCTTTGCAGTGTTTGTCCCTAAACCAAGAATCACTTACAGCACAGAGAGCTCTGCCTTCCCACAGCAAAAAGAAAAAGAAAAAGAAAAAAAAAAAAAGAGAAAGAGAGAACAAGCAATATTCCTTTCCTGTAAGCAATTTGGCTTTCCTTTTGCTCCATCTAATGTTCCTAGCTTTGTAATGTACCCTGCCATGGATTTTGTCTGGGGGCCAGTTTTGCTTCTGGGGAAAAATATAAAAAAAAGTGACCAAACCAGCAAAAGAGACACACACCAGGAAATCTTCTCCAGTTGTCGCACAGCGGGACTGTGACATTGCAATCCACCTCCTGCACCCTCCTTGCCATCACGGAGACCCAGCACCCTTCTGCAGAAGCAGCTGGACCCCCAGGCTCGGCAGCTGCTCTTTGTGCATTGCCTCTGGAAAAGCTGCTCTCCCGCACGCAGCTGCGAGCTGGTAGGTGGCCTGCCCAGCTTCAGCAGCAGCAACACTGTAAATATGATGGACAGAAATAAAACGCAACAGGAAAGGGAGAAGAATGGGATACAGGTACAATCTAAAGTCTGGTAGGAGAGAAAACAAAAGTGCATTAATGGGCAAAATAAGGGAAAATATACCTAACGTTTAAAAATGATACCAGGGAAAGGTAGGAAAATGTACCACTAATACAACTTGAAGCATTACAGCATGCAGAAACATCTCCAACAAGAGGCAAAACTGTAATTTTCAAACTTCAGAGAGATATATGATTTTCCAAACTGATCAAACTTACTATGTAACACTGGCAAAAATAGAAAACAGGTATAGAAATGTATATAAACCAATGCAGTATCACAAACACATAAACCATATAAAAATAAATGTCATATTACTGTTTTTACTTCCTTGTCCTTCTCACCATGGCTGGCTGAGTTATACATTGAATATGAATGAGGGAGAAGGTAACATATCCTGAGATTTCACGTATAAATATGTAGTTGTAAAACAAGAACAGCCCACAAACACATATGCTATCCACCTGTTTTCGAGAAGTGAATATGTCCTACAAGCAAATATAGTTTTTGAATGACATTTATAGCTTGTGAGGGGAAACGTCCCAAGCCTTCCTTCAGGGTTGGGGCTGTGTGCGGGCAGGACCCACACTTTTTCTTATGCAGCTGGATTGTCACTGACCAGTTCTGAAACACCTGAGCTCAGGAAGGTGATATTTGGCATAGCAGCAAACCTCATACAAGGTCAGATTTTGAAGGAACTTGGTTTCTGATGGAGTAGAGAATTAGGGTTTGACCCAATGCACTTTGATGTTGAAAAGTTTCGGTCCAAGCACTTAAAATACATGCTGATGATAGTTTTGTACTTCTCAGCTTATTGAGTGTACTTAAGAACATGTACTAACCTGGCTTGACTACACATTAGCTCCATAGAGAAAACCAGTACTAGATTTTTAGGATATTTTATTGCAGAGCCTGTCTAAGAAGTAAGGCACAGATTTAAAGTTCATATATCTTTTTTCAGAATTTATTTATTCTTTCCAGCCAACACAACTCCAAAACCTTGAGGTCAAGTCCTACAGATCTCAAAGTCCATAGTTCCTCCACTGACTTCACTGATGGCACAATTTCAGGCACGAAGACTAAGCTCTTGTTTGTGGTTTATTTTCTTGTTTTAGCTTTGTTTTAAGACCCTTCCAAAAAATCTCCATAAAAAACATATTTAGTATTCATACAAATGGCATTTCCAACTCAAAAACTGACCAGCTATCCAAAAAAATGTATCAAAGAAAGTGAATGGAAACGTATCCAGCCCTGACTTTATCAGCTTGTGCTCAAACTTTATAGCACAGTTTTTCAAGTCACCTAGTTAACTATTGCAGTACACCACTGCTTTTTGCATTCTTTGGTGGTCTTATCTGTTATTAACAACATGTGATATTAATAGTCACACTTTTATATACTGCAGATTATACTACTGCAAATTAAAGTATGTCTTGCCTTCACAGGTAGCTCCAACAATACAACCAATTGCACCGGATGCCAACATAAGTATTAAATGCTGCTTAAATGGTACTGATGCCCCACATTGCTCTCTGAAATGACTCTTTTGGTGGCATCTGGTTAGGGCCACTGTCAATCAGTGCAATTACCTCTCAGCATCCCAGTCACAATGACATTAATAAAATGGGATAAATGTCTCTCCAGATATGGATATGGACAGATGAGAATGATAAATACAACATACGACTCATTAAATGTAAAGCTTATTTTCTTACACACCTGCAAATATTTCTGTGGATAAGTTCTGGAGGAAAAAAGCCAACTTAAAGACAACTTCCAAATATCCAAATGGAACTCATTAATGTTGAGGCCAAGACTTTGTCAATGGTATGTAAACTGAAAGAAAATCACCTCATTTAATAGAAATAATATTTGATTTTCATTTTGTATGTGTTTAAGACATGAACAGCTAAAAGAAATTGTACATTCCATAACAGACATTGTATTAGCTAATTCTATGAAATTAAGCTTGGAGGTCATTGGCTACTGTGTTCTGCACTGAACCTCCTTCTGGTTTGCTTCCATAAATGATGTTATGAAGATCTTAGTTATTGAAATACATGCCATTTTAATCTCCACAGCGTTCTATATGCATCTCCATACCTTTCTGTAGCAGAGAGCAGGTGATGGGAATTTTCAGACTTGTCCGTGTATGAGTATTATAACTCTAGGGCAGGAGGCACATGGTGTTATGATCTACGCCTACCATAACTTCTACACACTTTTTCACTTGCTGCAACAACAGCTGAATTCTCCAAGAATGACAGTTTCTGACTAAATATAAAACACAGCCAGTTGTAGCAGAGTATTTTGAAACACCATCACAGAACAGTGATGGATGAGTGCAGAAGCAGCAAAATCCCCGCTTCACCATTGCCGATTCCACAGCAATTTCTCTTCTCTAAAAATGGCAATGGCCCACTGTCATCAGCCCCTGTTGTTGACTTGCCTTGTTTTTCCCATCTGTAGAATGGAGGCTATAGCACCATCCTCAAAGAATGCTTTGGATGTTAATATTGATGACTATAAAGTGATCGCTTTCAGAAAAATAAATAAATAAATAAATAAATAAATAAAAGTATTTTTGTTTAAATCTCAGGTATTATCAATAATATTATTCACTACAAGGTGTTTAAACACACACATGCATATTTGTGGGTTTTTTGTTCATATACGCATGTGTGTGCATATGTCTATAAAACCTTTTCAGATCTCCATCGATCCAGGACCACACTAGAACATGTAAGCTCTAGTTCTAATTCTTTTGCTGCATTTTGCAGATAATCAGAACTGAATTTACTCATATCTGCTTGAATTCAGTGACAGGTTAGAGGTGAAACCACTTCTAGAACTGCAACACCAGAGGCTACAACAAACATTAAATGACCCAATCCTGTTCCCACTAATTTCAAAAGTCTGGATATTTGTGGCAACACCCTGACCCATGCAGGGTCAACTGAGGGTTTGCCATTGACTACAGTGAAGCCAAAATTTTCAGATTAATTCCCTGATCCTGCAGCTGATTCATGTGATGTACAGGAACGAACTCCTCCTGAGAAGATAATGAAAGTTAGTGAAACTTGAGACAAGCCAAATTCTGACCTGACAGCCTAATCAAAGCTATGTTAGAAAGCATGTAATATTATACAAATATGTATTTTCTCAAATGACTCTACAAACCCACAGGATTTTTTTTTTTCATAAATAGAAAGGAGAAAATCTATATCTTGGAGAGTGAAAAACAAATTAAAGGTTCTTGAAGGGTGTTTCTTAACATTTACCAGTGTTTTTCCCCATGGAAATGATGAAAAATTAGCTTGAACCCTAGAGCTTTTGGTCTTTTGTAATCCATTCTTTTTTTTTTTTCCCCACAATGAATATAGATTTTTTTTTTTTAATCCTATATACAGAAATTTCACATATTTACATTTGAAAGCTTCCAATCTTGAGATTGTTTTAATTTAAAAATGCATATGGGACTTACCTGTACAACCAAAACTTACAGGCATCAGCAAACACCAGATGAATCTGAGTCATTTTTGGAACACATTTTTAGAGCTTATAACAAAATATTCTGTAATCAAGAGAAAAACCTTGCTGTCAGGCTTCTTGTGATAAGACAAGGCTCTCTGAGGTCTGCTTACATCAGGCTATTCACAGAACACACTGGTGGTCATCTGCAAGTGCTTTGCCAGCTCCTGCCCAGGTCTCATCACCACCCTAGATAGTGTACAGTGCTCCAGGAGGTACAAGAGACTCTCCAGGTCGTGGGAGCCACTGTTGGCCTCCCCTTCAGGGGCACAGTGCACCAGTAATCAGTGCTCGCTGTCAGCACCCAGCAGGGCTGCCAGGCCCAGAAACCTGCCCTTGCCTTGGGACAGCACACGGAGCAGGCGCTACTCCTCATGGAATAAAATGACAAATCCTTCTTAGCTTCCTTCATAGCCCATTTTAAAGACACTGTCAGCCAAATGAGCTGAGAAGTGCAATCTTAAGGTGAAAACAATGGATAGGGATTCAAAAATCTGGGTTACTTTTTTTTTATTTATTTTTTTATTTTTTTTAATTGTAAATTACTTCATTTTTAAAACACTTGATTCTCTGCAGATAATGAGAGTTGTGTTATTTCTCTCTCCCCTCCTTTCTCTGCACTGCCTATTTTACTGCGAAAGTCTGAAGGAAGCAGCTTTGCAGTCCCCATGTTTGTGAGCCCTCAAATGTGGCCAAATACTCATTGTAAGCCTAGAAATACAAGGAAGATAATAATAGCAAGACAGACTTTATGATACACCAGATTAAAAAAATAAATAAAAAATAAAAATTAAAAATAAAAATTAAAAATTAAAATGACTCATTGACTGACTGTTTAAAACAATTCAAACTCTCAAGCTGTAATAGTTAAATTAGGTTAAAATAGAAAAATTCTTATTTAGATATTCACAATTTATGTTTACACATCCTCTTGAACACTCATTTCAAAGCTTTGTTTTGAAGATAATTGCTCTTACAGGTTTGCAGGGATATTTCTGGAAAATAAAAACAAAACAAAAGGTTAAAAATTAATTCACTTAGAAAGTCCTATGAACATATTTGCAAATGTCTTTAATTGCCATATTTCAAATACAAGTCAATAACTGAAAGCTAAGTACAGCATAAATAGATAATGCAAGGTTTGTTTGCTTAGGAAAGAATTGCAGATTATGACTGCAATGCCAGCTTACCTGGTGCACCCAGATATGTGCATGACTTCCGTGGGTTTGGTATTTTTTAATTTGGTATTTTCTAATTTGGTATTTTCTATTTTTTTCAGCAATTTCTTTGCCAAACAGTTCAAATATTTGAAAAGAGACACACCATACCCTTCTCTAATCCTCAGAAAGATCCCTGTAACCAGACACGCATGTGCCTGCAGCCATCTGGACACTGCCCAAAGCTGCCACGAGAACTGACCTGATGGAGCCAGGATCCAGCACTTCTTGCCATGGTCACTGGGAGCACATCACCGCTGTCAGTGGGATTTAAGGCACGGAAAGTAGTTTGGAGGCACTTGGAGATGCTGAAAGAGATGTAAGATGAGACTAGTGTGAAAATAAAGCAGAATTTTCCATCTTTTTCATGCATTATTAAAATTGAGATTTTAAAAATTAAAACTTTATTTTTTCCTTTAAAAATGCAACAGATGTGTGTGAAGACAAAGCCGGTGCCTGCACTACCTTGTGGAAGCCGTTTTATAGTTATGTTAAGCAGTTACCGGAGGAGAGCACAGTGGAATGACTGCGTGTATCTGTCATATGTTAATTAGGTGAATCTGTATAGAGCCAAGTTTTATAACCTTGTTCAATTTTAAGAGGTTTTTACAGTTACTGAATGCATTAAAAAACAGAAAATGTTATGGGGATTGTCCATTGAATTCTACACACTGGAAAGCTCACTTGTTGGGCCTACGGGGAGAGCTGATTTAGTTTTGCTATATAGCCATATGCGTACAACAAGCAAAACAGTATAAAACTGTGCAAATCAGAGTCAGCCTAAACCACAAGACACTCGGCAATAAACCTTAATTTGACTGCAAAAAGCAATTTATAAAAGAGAGCTCTTGAACATCTCCAGTTCCTCTAATCACATCTAATTAGGGATAGATATGTTCTGTATGTAGAGCGTCAGGAGACACGTTGCATCTTCTCAGGTTGCAATGTTGGGCAAACTTCCCCTCTAATGCCAGTCTGCTTTTTGCCTCAGGACTGCAGGCCAGGCCCTGAGAAAAAGAGATTTGGGTGAAATGTGTTAGATAAGCAGAGGGATTGCCCCACCAACAACAGCAGCCTAGAATAAAAGGCGGTACTTTTCATGTGGAGGTTCGGTGGCTGCAGTAGAAGTGATCACGCCTACTTCATTTTACTCATAGGAGCTATTAAATCAGCTTCAACAGGACTACTGCCCCTGCATGACTGCAAGGTGTGAAAATACTTGCTCTCTCCCACCTGAGCCTTTTCCCATGCCGGCTGGCCTTGCAAAGGGCAGGGAGGAACCCACCACCACCATGCATCACAGAAGGTCCCTCCCACAGAAGGTCCCCAGGCACCACTGGTCCCTCCCTGAACCACAACCAAGGTGCCCAGCAGGTGCTGGAGTGCTTTCTTTTCTGCTCTTCCATCTTCAGGCTCTGATGAGCTGCTTGGGGACAGCAAAGGGGGACCCTGCTCATGGGCAAAGAGGCTGAAGGAGGAGAGAAGCAGAAAAGATCCCCGACCTTGAGATTCACTGCCCACTCGTGAGAGGCTCCCAGATGCATGGGACCAGCAGCACCACACATCGCTAGCAAGGAAGGAAATGGTTGCAGTAAGAATTATCACTGCGTAATTCCCAGATAAATTGAGTTAATAAAGCTGTGGCCTAATTACACCCCATCCTTTGTTCCTTCCCTTCTTCTCAAGATGGTGCAAATCTGTGCAGTTTTTATGTCTGGGTAGGGAATCATGGAGCCTTTGCCCAGGAAAAAAAAAAAAAAAAAAAAATCCCATTAAAGACTTTCTGCATTTCTGCAAGACAGGCCCTGTGATACCTTCAGGTGAAATGCTCTGATTAAGCAGAGAAGATAACAGCAAGAAAACCAACACAACACCATTTTTTACTTTTTTATTATTATTATTATTATATTTTTTTTTACATGGTTATTTAGTAATTACATGAGAAATGGGCCAGGTTTCTATGCCTGCATTGTCCAATTAACTCTACTGAAACTGCTCACACAAGAATGACAAACAAGATTTGGCTTAGCATAAATTTTAAAAAGAACAGGGTTGAATACACAAATCAGGATAGTGATATCTTATGGAAATTTCATATATCTACTATATATTCACAGAACACGCAACACAAATACAACTAAGAGATTTGGTACACCACCCTGATTTCAGGAGATTTAAAATGTACAAGAAACAAATTAAGTTTTCCACCAGAAAAATGTGAATCAGCAGCTTGATCTGTTCCCACTTTTCACAAGAAAAGTCCTGTCTATTATAATCTTGTTTTTCTCAGGCATAAACATAGTGTGGAAAAAAAAAAAAAAAAAAAAAAAAAAAAAAAGAGAGAGAGAAATTTATGATGATTATGGTTATAGTTATTATTTCCCTTCTGGGGATTTATTAAGCATGTGTTAGGTGTTTAGGTATAAAATGATTTTTTTTTTCGCTACATGGATGCCTTCTGTGACTATCTGTAAAATTTCATTAAGGTGTTACACTTGAAATTGCAGATCAAAGTAACCCCAAGAGATTAAGGAGACCCTGCTAATTGACTAAGGTCATGTACTGCACTTCCCACTGGCACTTTGGCCTACACTGACAACAGAGGAGCAGTCCCATCTCAAAGGACCATTCTATAAAAATACCATTTTCTTTATCTGTAGTCCAGTTTTCACACCACTGTGATAACAAGGGATTTCATAAATCCAGGTGGACTGATTAGAGTTTTGAGTATGTAACTTTCTGAGTAAAAAATATACATGATACTTTTGAACAATTTTGACATTTTATCTTACCCTTTAAAACTCACGGGAATGTATTGCACATTAGGTGTTTAAGGATAAAAAGTGTCAGCGTCTATAGCAAGTTCCATCATTCAAACCTGGCACTAAAGAGGATATTGAAAGTGTTGCTGCAGACCATTAAAACCAGCTAATTTACAACTGTAGACATTGTTGCATGAAGTGCCAACTTGGTCAGTAATTAGGGCCTGGAATATATATCCAGCTTTGACATGAGAAAGTTTCTAAAAACCTTTCCCTGTTGATCAAAACATACAATATATTGCTCTCAATTGGACAGTCATTGATAGTTCCATATTGTGATATTATTGAAAAATATGAACTATCAAGGGGGCGTGGTAAGGAATTATGACTGCTGTCAGCCAGATTTGTGAACCCATTGCTGAGATATGTGCTCCCTACTGGATCCTGCACCAGTGAATGCTGGAAAAGATGCAGAGAATTCAGAAAAGAATTACAGGAATGGAGCGTGATCTGGAAAATATGCCTCTTTTCTGTCATCATCAAGGGAGAAGTAAGTTGACCAGAAGTTTAAAGTTAAGAATTACAGATGCATTGAAATAAACAGGGGAGCTCAGAACATACAGCTCATCAATTTAGCAGACTATGAAGAAGGACAACTGACATCAGCAAGCTGAGTGAGAAAAGTGTAAATTAGCTGCCATTTTTCACTCTGTAAGTTATTTACCAAATGATTTCATCAATGCTTTTTCGCTAAGAGTCTTAAAACCATTTTTTTTTCCTAAAAGTTGCTGTTTCAAACTTTTTTTTTTTTTAATTTGATTAACTGATTGTTTTTCTTCAAGTTTATCCAAGTTCTTGATTCAAACTTGATGCAATGTCATAAGCAATGAGTTTACTGGGTACATTTTAATGATGCTAATGGATGTAGCAAGCAGCCTTCCATTCACTGGATGAAATCTCCGTCTATGCAGAAGGATAGTAGAAGGCTTATGACATACATAAAATGTGTGTCGTTTGCATGGAGATGAATTTCAGACTTTAGAAGCCAACAGAATCACATTTTCCATTATGTTCACCCTGCAGAACGGATTTCATTAATCAGCCTATCATCAAGGGCTCAGTCCTACCACATTACTCATACTAAGTAATACCTAAGATGCAAATAGGTCCACAAAGCAAAGGACGCATCTGGAGAAGTTGTGTCATTCTGTAAGTAAAGGTGCTTTAATGGACTTTGAGAAATCCCTAGTTTAACAAATGAAAATCACATATTCTTTCAGCTCTTCTGAAAGGTCTTGGATAAATAAGTTATTTAACAGAAGTATTTAATTGCCTGTAGCACTGGAGAACTATTAAAAAGTTAAACTGTTGAACGATGTTTCTGATGAAAACAGGTAAAATTTACCATATCGTATTTTGTTAGCTCATATGCAAAGTTATAAATTCTTTTTCATTCAGCAATTGACATTGAACTTTTTAAGCCACCATTCTGAGTAAAATATAGGAGGTTTCATATTCCAGAAATATGGAAAGATTTGGTGAAGGTAATACTTTTACTACTCTTGCTTCATTGGAATTTAACATGTTCCCTTTATTTAATGTTTCATATAGCCATTTAGCCATCCTATTGTTTATGGTGCCTGGGTTTATCCAGTGGTAAATAATATTCGTGTTTATACAAAATAAAATATGTTTTCTATCTAATTAAAAATTTCCTCAAGTTGGTTGAGTGTTATGTTTTCCTTGTTTGATATCCTAAGCTGTACTATAATGTTTGAATGAACAAACTAACAAAAGAACAAAGCAAGAGAAACCCCAGCTTCTGTATCTGCATCCCATTGCACTTTGATAAATCCCATGAAGTTTTTCCTTCTTGTTTTTCTTCAAATGCAAATCAAAAGTAGCAAAATTTATTCTTCACAGAGAATTGAATATTCTTGTACAATTCCTTGCAAAATGCCTAATAGATGTTATGTTATTTGTACCTTTTCATTTAACTAGTTAATTAGTTGTTTACTGTTGAGATCAGTGGCATGTGAATCTTTGAAAGACTCTTTGGGATAAAATGTGGAAAAAGAATATTTCTTAATTGTTGTTGCCTTTCTTGCTGTGATCTTTGGCAACACCTGCTGGTGGTAGTATGCAGTGCTGTAGCCACTCTACATACATGCCTTCAACATATAGACCTTCAACTGGCATCTCAATTGCTATCCAACTGCACAGAGCACAGACAGTGAGTGGGCTTAAAAATATGACACCAAGTTCCTGAAAGCATTTGCATAGGATTTACAGGCCCAAACATTCTTTCATATTAAAATGCACCTGATTTTGTTTATCTGTGCATCTGCTGTGATTTTTGAATGTTGCAATTTTGCGCTAACTTAATCCAAAGAGAATTTTTTGTGGAAGATCTTCTGTGTAATGTCCAGTGACAAGGCATTTTGAAAAGCAAGATAAATAACATTTAGACATCTACTAAAAATGTCTTTTTTTTTTTTTTTTCCTTTTTTTTTGTTGTTGTTCTCAAATCCTCTTTTTTACATAGTACAGCAGCAAAGCCCTGTGTTGTAGGTGAAAGTCTGTAAATCTGCAGTAACTGAAAAATAACAGAAGGCGCAGCAGCATTCTTTATGTTAGTCTATATTGATCGGCTCTAATGAGCACCAGTGGAGCTGTAGCTAATGGTGGTATGTCTGGTGTTAAGGGCAAATGTGGGAGAAGATTATCAACCCAAGGGGTTTAACAGTTGCTGGACTGCCCTCAGCCCTCAGGGCAATGATGCACTTGAGAGGTCACTGTATCAAATGAGGGAAAAGATTCAGCTTGTGCTGCTGGAAGAAATGCAGCAGGAGCTGTATTTTAGCTGAGACTACAGGCATCAACAAAACAGTTACTATCTGCCATTCGCTTCTTCCCCTCTCCTTTCCCCCGACCACAGCCTACCTCACATTGCATCTCTAATGAAGAGCGATAACATCAGCGATCCAGTAACAAACAGCATAGATTTGCTCCAAATTAGTTAAGCTTAAATATGCACGTGGGCAAAGTAGGCATGTCGGCATCATTGGCGCAAGGGACGTGCACAAAACCAAGGAGAGTGACAAGTCGTGGTGCAGAATGCTCCCACACCTGAAGCCTGTTTATTACCTGGGGGTCACATTGCCATTTGATGTGAATTTGCTTGATATTTCATTCACTGTGTTGCTTGCCACCCCCTTCCGAGATCTGAGAGGGGCGAGATGAGTGACCACCAGAGCAGAGGAGGCCACTGGGCTTCAAGGGGAAGTTAACTGGCAGATACGAGAGAGTGCTCGCAGTAAAATGTTAGTGCAGAAAGGAAGCTACAGGTATTCAAAAAGATAAAAATGAACTGAGAAATGCCTTGAGGTGTATGGCATGTTGCACATTCTATGCTTTAATAGCATAATGGAATAATTTTAACCATGTGAGGCTCCAAAATATACCAAGAAGTTCTGTTGAGAACCAAGCAGTGAGATTTCAAATATTTATCAGAATAAATACTAATATTAAAGAAGGAAAAGAAAAAGAAAAAAGAAGCAGAATATTTTACTTAATGTAGTAAATAAGCAAATTAAATATTACCTTAGCTCCATTATGCCATGGTACCCTGTGGTTATGGCAAATTATTTATTAGGTCTTTAAAAATTCTAAGACATGGATTCCAGCTTTTCCTTAGAGACCTATGATGGGTCAGATTATTAAAAAAATCCTCACAGATCTAATTTTTTTTCTGTGTTAATATGCAATAAGGCTGAATCCAGTATTGTTCCAGTCAGGAATTTCAACCAGAGTTTTGCCTTAGTAAGAATGAAAGAAGTCAAGATTTGGTCAAAGATGAAGAATATTTCCAATTACCATTAGAAAAAAAATGAGGTTTTAGGCTGTTACCAGAATGTGGATATGAAAATACCTGAAATAAATGGAGCAGACACTAAAGCTAGCACACACACTCACTGGGAGCAATGATGCTGGAGACAATAAGAAACATTTTTTGCAAAGAAGCAGAAGCTGACACATTCAACGCTGGCTGCCTGATGGACTCCAGCTCAGGGGTTTTACGTCTGCTGGCTCCCACACTGTCCATTAGACAGGCGCCCACACCAGGGATGCTGCAGCCACAAGTGACACTAATGTGCTCAACTGTTGACACTGGGGAACCTACAGAAAAATGTGTTCATACCCGTGGCTGCATGCACGGTTAAGAAGTGAACCAACCTGGCGAAAGAGTGAGGGAGCTTGCATCTGTCCCTGTCCTCACGCCTGGTTAATTTCCAAATATCCTAGCAAAAAAAATAACCCACATTATTTTTAAAGTACGTCCTGAGATGTGCTTATGCATTGCCTGCTGTACCTTGAATTTTTGCTTGGTTCAGGTAACACCATGCTATTTATGTACAAAATGAACCTATGAACAGATTATGTATGGCAATGTGTTTTCTAGGGACTTGATTTAATAAGCAGATTCAGCTTGCTCTCTCATTTAGACAGTTATTGAGATTTCTTCCAATCCAAAACATTCTGTTCTCATGAGCTGTGCAACACGAGCAGAAGACAACCATTTCATCTAAGCCTTACAGATGCCTTTTTTCTTCTAATGACAGAAATCTTGGTCAATACATATCTATATAGTGGCAAACACCAGAGTACACAAGGACCAGTTTTAAAATATATTTTAGGTATTCCTGTCTATACACTTCAGTAAAACATATTGGCAAAATGTTTCTCTAAAAGAAGAATTTGAATAATATAACAAGAACAGTTCTGTGATGACTTTTTTCTTAAGGAAGAGATTTTAGAGTTTTGTAACGCATTATTTATTTCATAGTTTTGTTCAACATCCTGTACCTTTGGATATGTGAATGTCTGGGGTTTTAAATCAGCTTGTATTGGTTTAGCTGGACTGGCAAGTAATGTACAGGTAAGAAACAATTGTTGCTGAATCATTTGATATTTCTTTTTCAACAGCTGTATCTCTTTGGTTTTAGGCAAGTAGCACATGTGCATTAGAGAGCACATCAAAGCCCATAGGAGAATGAAAAGGAAATGCACCCTGCAGCACCGACAGGACAGTGGGTCTATTACTTGGCTTACCTGGGACCCTGCCATATTTACCCATATTATGGATGTTAACTCCAAAATCTAATTAACCCAAAATGTCCCTGCCAAAGCAAATACAAAAACGTAAATGAACACAAACATTAATGTTACCAAAAAGCTAAAACAAATAACCAGTTGAAAAAAATGACATTTAGCTAAGGGTTTTAGAAGTGATTAATTTACTCAGATCTTTTGCTGTGACAGGTGTATAAGGGTAGGATCTTGCTCTGACACGTCTACAACAAAACTTCCTCAGAGTTTAATGATGTAGGAGTCCAGCTAAGGGACCTATCTTTTTTTTTTTTTTTAATAGTCAGTATTGACTAGTCATTTTGAAATGTTTGCTTTGAAAAGGACATGCTATTTATTTTTTCTTTCCATTTAAATATCAAAAATAAAAGATCTTTCTCTAGCTCAAAACAATAATCCATATAATGAATAACCACCAGCAGCATAACAAGTTTCCTCACTCAAATGAAGAAATATTTTCAGCTCTGGAGATTAAGTATCCACCAAGTCTACCTCTTTAACCATCAGTCTCAACAAATCCTTCCAAGTCATTATAACCTAGGGAGTAAATAAAATTCTTCTACTATATTTTTTTCCACATGTATTTCAACCACTTACATGAAATGCAGCTATTTTGGGGGGTTACAGGAAATGCACCTTAATTTTCTTTGCACTGGGGGATTTCACTTTGCAGTATCCTTGCCTTCACCCCTTAAACACAGCTAAATCCCATAAGTGATCCCAAGATGATGCAGTTTAGCACAGAACTATTATTTCCAATGAAGCAGCAAGTACTGCTACATGAGCATTTGAAAATACAGGAGTCTTGCCAAGTTGTGAGAGGAATCCAAAACTTGAACCCTGTGTATTTTAAATAAAATAAAATAAATAAATAATAATCTAAAACTAAAATTTGTGCTAGTTTAAAGCCACTTGAGAAATTAGACTGTATTATCATAAACTCTGTTTCATATCCGCAGATCATAAGGAAATCCCTTCTTAAGGAAACAGCCCCTTTCCTACTTACTGACATCCTCTCAGTTGCCATTGGCTCTGCCCTCTGCATCCTAGCATCTTCCTAACACCTCCTGGGGAAGCCGGCTGCAGGGATCTTCCCATACGCTCCCCTTATGGAAACACATCCATCATCCACGTCAGTCGAGGTGGGGTGAGAAATTTCCCCGGTCCCAAACCTCCTGCCTGGAGTATCTTGCTGATAGTTTACAAAAGGTGAAGTGCCAATTAAACCATTCAAATGTTAATTTGAATGGCAGAACCATTCAAATGGTTCTGCCTTTTACTGTGAGAGGTGCTTGGCTGAATTTACAGCACATTTCCCTGTCACTAGGCTGTCTGTGAGATCTTTGGGCGATGAAAAGCTTTGAGCCTTAAAAAGTTCTCAGAACTTATTTGAAGAAAACTTAATACCAAGCTTCTTTGTTTGCTATTACAGTGGAATAGTTAAAAAATGCCAGATTTTCTCTGTGAAACATGACCCAACCTACACTTCCTAATCCTTGGCTTCATGGAGTTTATAGGACTCTCACCCCTCTTTTTAACAATTGAGAACCTTTCCATTTGTGCAGCTCAAGCCCAAGATCAGTAGGGAAAAGGTGTCTTCATACTATGGTATTTCCTGAGTACCCAAATATTATATTTATAGGAATTCAGCAAGGTCTTTCCAGGCTGAGTGCTGCCCACCAGTATTCATTTCCTTTCTTTAGGGTCAAAATGTTAAATATTACCTAAACTTAGACTGCCAGGTATTGCTCTTCCCGTAGTGTATATTATGTGACCATACTTTTTGGTCAGAGGATGTGACACTCTTGTTTTCAGGAATTTTTTCTAATTGGACTTCATTCTCATAACCAAAAGGAAAGTTTTGGTGTATCTATTAAAGCTCATTGTAGATGACCTCTGTTAACAGTTCAGTTAAAAGCACTGCTACCACCTTCCCTATACTTGTTTTGACCAACAGCATTCTAGATTGAGACTTATTCCTAAATTTTTCCTTCTTTCTTCTCTGTCTTCTGTGTTAGTGGACCCTCTCTACTGTTTATCTCTGTTCATAAAAACTCCATTTCTGTTTTTGTCCTCTCCTTTTCTCTTCCTTCACCGTCTTCTTAGTAAATAACCCTCTTGAGACAGCAATGTTCCTCTGTATAATTTACCTGCATTTCTTACTGGTTTCTTAACATTCGCACTCCATATTTATGCCCACTGCCATTATGTCACTGGGTTGAAACATCTCTTCATTTGTCTTTTTTTTTTTTTTTTTTTTTTCTTTTAGAGAAAGAGTAGATTAAAAAAAAAAAAAAAAAATGTTTCCCTCAAAAAAATAATCTCACAACATTCAAGTGTATGTTTGATGCCTTTCCAGAATACATACCTGGTTCTCCAGCACAGAAAAAAAAATTAAAGAGTTATGGTTTTCTATTTAAAGAATTACCAACAACACTATCACTAATAGTGTCTTGATAAAGAAAATAACAGTAAGTAATTCAATATTGAGAAAAAGTTTGTTGACTGAAAAACAAAGAAAAATATCATATCTTTACCTGATTCTATAAAGTCATTAGCAATAAAAGGACAGCAAGGAGAGAAAAATCAAGTGCTGAATCATGAAAAGAGTCAGCAGATCAAGGTCTTTCTTCTAAAAAATCTTTAGCAGGGAAAAGAAGAAACACTGGATATTATTTCCAATTATTTCTCAAATAGGAACAGAGAAAGGAAAATAAAAAATACACACACACACATACAAAAAAAATAAAAAAATCCCTGACTTGGTGCTACTGGAGTTTGTAGCTGGAAGGAAAGTCCTTGCTTATATTGAAGTAAAGTTCTGAAAATAAGCAAAGAACAGATTTATTGATTTTTGGTGAAGTCTGGGTGTAAAAAAGAGAAAGAATAAAGAAGTGCTCTTTGCCCGCTATGTCCAAATGACATCCCCAGTGGCCTTCTTAATGGTGGGGGAGGGGAGGGGGCAGGTGCCTACCCCGGCACATGGACACAACTGCCCTTAGGCTAGGGCTAATGGTATTGGCTGAGCCTGCTGTAAGCCTCTCTTTTCTAATAGCCAACTTTCTCTGTGCGAGAAGACAGACAGATATTGATTGGTCCAAATGCCCTTGAGTTGACAACATCTGAAATGAAAATCCACAAGGCTAGCACAAACTTTCTGCAAGTTCAATTTCTGGAATCTGATTATGAGGCTGGACTGCAAAACCGTTCAGACATGTAAAAGGTCTCCTTTTGTCGCTGGCTTTATACGTGTAATTATAGGGAGGTAAGTGACTTCGCCAGATTTGCCAGACAAATGTCAATTTTAAGAGGCGATTTAAGAATAGCATTTTGATTAGAAGAAAAGAAATCATCTCCATCATGAAGTTTAATGACAAAGGATCTAATGCTCAAAGACACAGGTCACATTTCCATGCTCCAATAAATAATTAGATATAAATAAATAAAATACGCATTCTCTATTCATCTGTTGCTATAAGGGACGCTTACAAAAGTTGATCAATGACGGTAGAGAAAACTATGTGAATCTGAGAGAATTCACTTTTCAGGGAAGTTAATTCATCAACACAAAGTCTGAGGTTCAGCCTAACGTTAACTACAAGTGAGTTTAGTTTTATTTTCTAATCACTTTTTTTTTTGTCCAGAATCAACACATTGAAGTTACAGTTTACAAATGCTAAGGATAGGGACTGGAGAATGCTGGAGGAGTTTATTTGTATCTTATTAAACATTCCTTTTTATTCTGCAAATTCCTCCTAAATCAATACATTGACTACTGTATAAACCTTAAATAAAGCATTATTAAACTGGAAGCAGTGTTCATGTCTTAGTGAGTTATTTAGAAGCACAAAAGGTACACTCTTAAGAATCAGTCTTATGCCAGGTAAAGTACAGCTGGAATACACATTAAATTTATTCAGTCATTGATTTGTAATGTTGATCCTCCATGGCTTCATGTTTCTTTTCTCATTAATCTTAGTTAACCCTCTCAAAACAATGCCAACATCATCGTTTGATGTATTGAAGATCCAACATGCAGAGTGATGCTGCTTTCAAGGCTATGATTCCTGCCATCAGTAGGGCTAAAGTCACAGAACCAGAGAATATTTTTGCTTGTTTTTGTGTTAAAAACAACAAAAAAAGATAGTTTCCTTTCAGATGGAGAAACAAATAAAGAAGAAGAATTTGTCCGGAGACAGGGCAGCTGAATGATCTGGCTGCAGAGTGCTAATAGATCTACTGAGGTCTCTTATGGGACAAGGAGAAAACTGTGATGTTTTCACCAATAGCCATCTCCAGAAGAAAGCCACTGTAGGGGAAGACAGAAAGATGCAAAAAGATCCTAATTCTGAAATTAAGATGTCTGCCATTAACTGCCTCCAACTCTTTGATGTGAGATTATTCTTACTAAAATATTTCTATCTTCTACCTGCAGCTCCTTCCTCGCCACAATATATCACCACTTTTGTAGAGAAACTGGTCAAAGAGCAAGAAGAGAAGTCATTTTTGGAGAAGCCAAAAGCAAATATGCACAAGTGTGCAGAGGCCTGGGAGCCTCAGGCATGCAACTGCTATGCAGGAGGTGACACTCGTCATTAAAACCCTGTCCTTTCCCGGGTGGAGTGAACCAGCCTTAACCTGTCACTCCTGTGGACTTCACGTTGGGCAAGCAGAAAGTGAACTGCTGTGATTACTAGACACTCCTGGAAATCTTGTCTGGGCTCTCCTTGTCAAGTACAGGTAACAATATATTTGTCACCATATGTCATGACACATGACAAATAGCTGTTCAGACTAAATGGCCTACCTCTATCATATCTCTTCCTGTAAAACCATAGCTAGGTTCACAGTCACTTCTGAGGATAAAAATGCTTTTGTTACACATCAGCTCTATGGGCTTGCTCTATTTTAGCAACCAGCTTTCTTTAAAATCTGCCTTTTAATTATCAGGTTCAAACGTCCCCTTTTGACTTTTTAGCAAATTTTGAATCCCAACAACACGTTATCAATATAAGACAAAAATGAAAGAATTTCTCAAGCTTCCATTTTGCTGGTAATTATTTACAGACAGCATGAGATCAGGACACAGTTGAAGAATGCATGTCTGCTTTCATATCCATAGAAGTTGCACTCAGCACCAAGGGGGAAATGTTTTAGCTGAGGATAAACTATGAAGTAAACATTAGAAGCAAATGTGAGTCTTATTTCAGTAAATCCATCCCTTGAAACTGTTTCTTCCTTCAGTACCAAATAGTCTTTCTAATCTTTTGTCTTTTCAAATAGCTGCGATAATATTAAAACCATGCTTCATGGCAAATAGCATTTCTGGGATTTTCCTAAGAGATGTGGCTTTGGATAAGAAAGTGCAATTGAGTAAAAGCAGTAGGAGAGCCCGGAGTCAGTGGGGTTTGTTGTGATCAGTTGACCACTTCCCAGTAGGCATCTCTGCAGTCGCTCACAATTACTAAGCACCGTTTCAAGGAATATAGGTAATTCAGTCAACCAAAAAAATATATAAATAAATAAATAAAACAGACAAGAACAACAACAAAAATAATAACAAACCCTGCTTAAAATACTTCTTAAAAAAACCTACTGGCCTCTGAAAAGTAGAAGTCTTTTGAGCTTACTTTGAATCCTGGTGTACTTAACTAAGTAAAAATCAGATGGACAAAATTTCTTTATGTGCACATGGATTACAAAACGGGTATTTCTGTGACCACCGAAATATTTTTTAAGATGGAGAAATGACAAATAAAAAAAATAAAAATAAATTAAAAAACAAACAAACAAACAAAAAACTCTTCTTTCGTGCAAGTATGTCACATCACTTTAGAGATTAAATAAGACTGCAATATTTCACACAACAATTTGGAGTAGATGTTAAAGCTGAAGAAATTCCTTGCTGTCAGAAAAAAGGCATGTCATATTTGCCCTGCCCTAACCATGGCTCTCTGTGGCCTGGCTCTTATTTTTGCTGGAGTGCCTAGAAAAACTTCGTAATCCCAGTCATATTTTCTCCTAATTTTTCATGTTGAATTGAAGCTGGCTGATAACAGCCAGGACAAACAGCTGAGGAGCTCTCAGGTACAGCTCACACAATTTTCAGCCTCTTGTCTTTTCACTTAAGAGTCCCTGATCTAACATTAAAAAAAAAAAAAAAAAAAAAAAAAAAAAAATCTCAGCAGGACTTCCATAGCCTCTACTGACACGTAAATGCATGTATATATACATCCATACAGATGTCACACACTTCCCTAAAATACCGGCGCATGCAAAATTGAATGAGCACTATCTGCTCTTATTTTACCATTATTGCACTTCTAAGACAATACCCTGCTACCTCTATAAAGAATGATAGGGCAGGCAGGCTGGAGTAGCTGCAGGGGATCCTATGCCTGTTGACTGCCAAAGCTGCTTACTACTTAACAACTGATCAACTGGCCCCCAAGGCAACAGCTTAACAAGCCCCAGTAGAAGTGGACTCGAGATTTCTTCCTCAGCAAAGAAAATGAAACCATTTACCAGGTATGACCAATATCTAGGAATCAAGGGTAGCCACACCAACAACACTTCAGCTCCTGAGCTCTTTAGAAACAGCAAGGTATTTCTAGCCTGAATTCCTAAAGCTGAGCACAGCTTACTGGCATCGTAGCAGGCGGGGTAGCGTGGTCGGGGGCTGCCTCCCCTGCGGGCACAGGGGCAGAGGGGGGCTGCTCGGTGGGAGCACCGCCGTGCCCATGTGTCGGGTGTCAGGAGGAGAGAAAGGAGAGGGATTCGGCACCGAAATGCAGCAATTCCTCTGGGGTGAGATGTGGCAGCTGTTTACCAGCACAAAGCAATTCTGTGCAGCCGTTTCGGAGAGGAAATGAAGAATACTGTACTTGGCCGAAACTACAGGGGGGATTTTAGGAAGGCAGAATTTAATTACCCAAGTTGGAATTTGGCCAGGACACCAGGGCTCACACCTCTGCTCTCGCAAAAAGTGCCAAGGGGTCTTTAATAGTAACAAACAGTCAAGATTTTGGGTTAGTGTTTCACCTGGACGATGGTGCCTTCAATAATATTTTGCTCCTTGACAGAGTGCTAACAAAACTTTATTCAAAAGTCCTTGGTTTTGCAGTCCTGCAGTAGAGTTACTGTGAAGAATGACTTTTCTTATGAAGTTTCTGTTTATCTCAGGACCTTCTAGTGAAAGGTGCCTTGTAACACTTCTTCAGGTCCACTGCAGGAAATGAAAGCAGTCTTTCCCATTTTCAGGTGGGGTAGACTATAGAGACTGGCACCTAATATATCCAGATTAGCTGCATCAGCCTCGTAATCAACCAATAACCTGACACGTTTCCTAAAGCATCTATACCCCTGTTCTTCCATCCCTCAAGTCAGCAATATTCTCTGTAGGAGACTTTTTTAAGCAATTTTTCAAAAGGCAACTTGAAGCTGGAGGGAGGGTTGGTATTTCTCAGTTTGTTTCTTTGACTTGCTTTTTTTATAGTTTTAATCCTACAACCATCAGGAGAGGTGTGAAGAAAACCTGCAAGGACAAACTTTATTTGAAAATTGGAATGACCTGTTGACAACTCACCTTCCTGCACACAGATTTACTAGCACGTTACTCAGTGTATTTAGTAGAGCGTTATTTGCAGGACCAGGCAAGCATCCCCCACTTCATTTTTTTTCTTAGTTTTCACTTCTGCCATTTCTTACTTAGCCATATTCTCCAAATTAAACCTGCAGCTTTTAAAATGTTGTTTGATTCATGCCTCCAGCTCTTCATTTCTAGGTCATTATTCAACCTCTCTCTTTATGAAATGTACTGAAGAACTTGACAATTATGAGTCAAGGTCTGCAGACTGCTGATACATCTCTGTATTACGTTAACTGGTGTCACATCATTTCTTTCTACTTGTAACAGACT
>CM021770.1:34566629-34652203 GCA_011076525.1 Nettapus auritus | reverse complement strand
AAAAAAAAAAAAAAAAAAAAACGAGGTTTTAAAAATTCTGACTAAATCAAATATTCAGATATGCATGTGACAGCTTCTGAGAAGGTGAGGGCCCTTGTGAAGGAGAAAACATATAACAATGAGGTCCTAAGCTTTTGGAAGAGCTAGGCCAGTTTTCAGAGGCAGATTTTTTTGAGTTTACCTGCAAGCTCCAGCTTTTCTCATGTATGCTCACACTTATGCATTGCAATCAAGTTTGCAAATAGTAATACTTATAACATTATAACACTCTCAATCTGTAGGGGGATATAAGAAGGATCTTTAGGGCTCTGCTCAATGGGTTACAATAAGTAGAAATTGAGCATAAAAGCAATAAACTAGTTTTACATCATACCCAGTATCACATTCAACACATGAGAAATGGATGACATGATACGTACACATGATCTCAGTGGAAAATAAAAGCGGGGGGTGGGGGGGGGGGAATGTTCAAATTTACTCAACAAAAGTATAAATAAAAGCTTTAACTCAAAATTCTAGGCATGACTGCTCTTGCGATGCAGCAACAGTATGTGAAATGTGAGCTCCATGTCTGCCAGCACCAAGAGGATTTCAATATCACAAGTCTTAATGATTTCTATTGCCTCATTGTAGAATTCTCTGAAAGAAAACACAGGACTGGATCAATGTAGTCATTGACTGACTCAGTGTACGGATAACTGATGCACATTAATACAGTGTGCATTCAACTGGAGTGTTCCTCAGAATTACAACTAAACGTATAACTGCAAGCTCAACCTGAGTAATAGTTGAATTGACTTTCCAGTTCTGTTTTCAAGTAGACGCTGCTAGCTCCATTGCAAGACATTGTTGCAAGCCCCCAAGCATCCTCTCCATAAAAAGTGAAGTATCTTTGGATGAAGTTACCCTCCGATACAAACCTTCATAGAATACATCGGCACCATTTAAATGTACTTTGCACTTCTAAAGCATCTCTGTAGAGTATACTGATCTATAGGTGCTTTATATATACTTTCAAACCTCACAGGAGATGGTGTGAGATAAGAATCAATATTCTCAGTTTATAGACGAGCAACCAGATTAAACAACATACCAAAGGCTACAGATTTTTGTACCATGTGCTCTTAAACTGGAATTCTTTTCGGTTGCTGGAATGCATACAGGATTGCTTCCTAAGCTACAAAAATTTATCCTTGTCTCAACTACCATGAACTTGCCTGTAGCATATAACTATTCTCCAACTTTCCAACTTGCTTCTTTTTTTAAAAAAAAAAAAAAAAAACTTTTTTTTTTTTTTTGTTTTACTGACCCTCTCTATCACCTTTATAACATGGGAACCCAGACAAACCATCAAGTCCTGCTTTTTGACATAGCAGAGCAAGGGGATTAGAGAATAACAGTTCAGCCTGTTAAAGTAAATTACATATACTGTACACACCATACTGCATTTTATGTGCTGCAGAAGAGATCTTGTCTGTGCAGGTGAGGGCTGAACAGGGTCCTAGGTGTTACACTGTTTATTTCAGTGGAAAAGTGACCAGAAGGAGGAAATCCCTATGAGCAGTAAAATTAACACTGCAGTTCACTAGTACCCAGAGGCCAATGGCAAGCCATACACTTTGAATTTTTGGGCCATGGATACCTAGCAACAAATAATTCATCAGTCCAAGATAACTATCCAAAGTAAACAAATACAAAGTCTCAAAAACAGTTTTTGAAAGAAATAAAACCTTAAATATCTTCTTCCCAAGTGTTCATCTTGGAGTTGTATTAGTTCAGTGTTTGGTCCATTTTTGTCAGAGAAAAACAAGCAAAAGCTACTTCTGTGACAGGGGAATATTTGTAAAGACAAATGAGGGGAAATGTACAGAGAAAGTTTAACCTTTGAACATCCAGAATTTAAGAAAAGGAGATTTCAAATTCTGCTTCAGTGTGGTGAAGTTGCACCTTTGGATGTTATTTTGATCAGTTTCAGCAGCAAAACTTCCTTTCTAATGAATGAAGAGAGTAAACTGGTAGAGTGGTGTGAAACACAATTATCCACAGTACAGCTGCTAACAAAGTCACTGCTATAGTTTCTTGGTATATGTCTTCTATAGTGATTGATGATGTCATTTATCAAATAATGAATCGGTAAATGTATCAAAATAATGTCAAAATTTGAATATGAAAAATGTGCTTTTTTTGGCTTGCTTTTCCTTTATTAAAACTGATTATTCTAATTTCACTGTTAGAAAATAGATCAATCATGAGAGTCATTTCTGCAACTTAGGATATTCGGCATGGACTAGTCCTCAGTTTAAAGCAGAGAGATCATTGCTTTTGGTGCCCTGCCACACAAAGTCTACCAAGTTTAATAAAGAATATAAGGCATAACTGTGACTTCTGTTAAATAAATATAAACTTCCTCCAACTTTCTCCAGAGATTCACCATGACTTTTTGGGGTATCATATAGGTATCCCTTTGCCAGAGATTTACGTAGTATAGGCATACACATGGTATAAACTTCAGTTTAATTGTTCTTTCTAAAGAATGATGAAAAATAATTTATTGTGATCTCAGATCTCAGCTTATGAAAGCTTTTATTTAAAAAATAAAAATAAAAAATCTTCTCACACTCCTTCATTTTCTATTTGGTATAATTTCAGATCTCAGTAACCATTTTCCAGTCATTAGCAACTCTCAAAAGGAAAAAAAAGGTTGTCACACATAACAATTGTAGTATGTACAAGGCTAAGACAGTTAAAATCACACTATTAAAATTCAATATCTAACTATTTATACATATGTCTCTGTTTTTACTTCCATGTATTCCTTCATAGAAAAAAAATCCAAAATACCTGTTAGGTTGTCTAGACAGATGTTAGATATGTTGAAACCTTTTTGAAGATTTAAAATATAGCCACCAATATAAAGTTCATGAATATTTTCATGTCTAGGTGTATCTACAATTTTTCTTTTCCACTGAAAGAATTTCGCGTAACATCATGGGTCAATCAAGTGTTTTAGTCTCAGGAGAAAGTGGAAGAAATCACTTGAAAATGGCTGGAAAAAATCTTAGTTCCAGAAGGAGTTTTGAAAAGGTGGACTCAAGGTCAGCAAAGTGCTAAACGCTGTTCCCGACTCTTGCCAATCCCTTGGTGCTCCCGTTCATACAGCAAGTTGATTAGAACAAGCAGAGCTGGCTGCCTTAAAGATGCCTTGTAACTGGCCACACTGTATCTGTTAGACTTGTAAAAATAAGGTACGTTTTATGGAAAATGAAGGTATATGTCCTTATACATCTTAGAAAAGGAACATATGCTATGAGTCTTAAAAGGTATAAACATATAAGGTGTGATTTAAGTCATAAAGATACATAAATATATTTTTCGAAATCTCTCTCAATTTGCCTGGAAGATCTGAAGAATGGTGCAACTTATATGTCTAATCAAAGTAGACAGTGACCTTTTCATGACAAAACTATTTTTCCAAAGAGAATTTAATGATAGAGCAAAAGCAGTTCTGAGTTTAGTTAATCCTGTTCTGTTATGTATACATGTATACATAAAGCATAATGATCAAAGTAATGAATGTCATAGTATTTTGGAGGTTACCGTCCTATCTAGAGAGCAAATACTGCTATTGACCTGAATCCCAATAAACTGACGTTATTATGTGCCAACCAGTCATTTTTATATTAAGAATAAGCTAGTACATGCAGAATTGATTATAAAAGCTAAATGCTCTTGGGATCCCCTACACTGAAAATAAGCTCAACAAGCTCACAGGAAAGCTAAACAAACTGTACAAGCTTGTGAATCTTTGTTTAGGCTGGAGATATGAAAGAAAACAAAAAAAAAAAAAAAAAGAAGATTTTAAGCTTTGGAAGTACGTCTTCAGAAAGATCATCTCAATAATTTTACTGGATTCTTTAGCTAGAAGGAGGTTAATTTTCTTGATTTTCTTCCCAGTGTATTTATTAATTCAATACATCCCAAACCAGTTCAGAACATATTAGACTTCAATAGATGACCTAGAAATTAGCTGACCATGTTAAGTCTCTGACTTTGCACAAACTTATCTTCTTGTTTAACTTCAAGGACACATTTTTTTGCATCTGTAAATTATCAAAGGTAAAATAATGTACACAATATTATATGATATGAAAAGTGAAAATTTTCTCGTAACATTTATATTTTGGGAGAAATCAGTACTTTTTTTTTTTTTTTTTTTAACATGCATACATGTATTTGCTTTCTAGGCACAATATGTACATACTTTTCAACAATAATTTCAGAATTCCTGCCACCAATAATTTCAGAATGGTTTTTGTAAAGTTTCAAAATGTATTAAGATAATCTAATACAACATAATCAATTTTTACTAAAATTTCACCAGTACAGAGCAATTTGTGATTTAAACCAGCATCACTTAGATTTACATGAAAAACATGGTGTTCTATACCAAAAGTATAAATTAACACCACTCTAATTTATAACTACCAATTTGAATTTCATAGAGGTAATTCAGTAAAATTATTTACGTAACTTCACCAACACAAATGTCTGACATACAACAAAGTCAAACATCTATTTCAAGCCAAAGTTTTTCTGCGATTGGTAAACCATAAAAATAATACAACAGCACTATTACCACATTGGATGAAGAACTAAAACAGGACGTGGACTGTAAAACAAGTTGGTTTTAGCTAGTTTTTATGTTTTTCAAATTTTCACAAAGAAACTTATTTCATCTCTAACAAAAAACAAGCAAGCAAACAAAAAAAAACCACGTTGATGCCTACCCCTTTTGTAGTATTAAAAGTCACTTCAACAGGACTGCAAAAGTTTGGGGAATAATTCCATACCTTTTGTACCTGTGCAAAACTTATTTTCCATGCTCACCTTAGAGCTTCTGTATTTCTACATCTTCTATTTTCTAATAGGATTACAATGGCTACAAAGGTACTGTAAGCTTTTCATTTTTTATGGATTTGTTCTGAAAATAGAGGTTTAATGCCTTGGTGGAAGGCATTAAATTCCTTGGTGGAATTCCATGACTGTTTATGCAGAAGGCCAGACTGGATGACCATAATAGTCCCTGTAGGTCTTAGCATCTATGAGTTAATTAATATATGAATATGATACAATTTAGAGTGTTGTTTTCATGGATTCACTTGAGATTAAATACAAACGGTTAAGCCTTAATTATTTTAACATCTGATATTTGTCAAGCAAATTGCTTCAAAATCAAACCATGACTTTCCATCCTGGTGAAAACATTTAATTACACTAACTACTAGTAAAATTAGTTCAGTCTGGTCTCAAATGCTTTTGGTTAGTGTTAAATACTGACATGCCTATTTATCATCCCTCTGGGTTCTGATGCTCAGTAATGTTTCCCAGTTCCGTCAAGAAAAATGTTGACACACTCACCTGCAACAGAGGCAACACAACATACTTGTGCCTTGTGCAAGCATTTCCAAAGCACTGAAGTGTAATAAATAAGATTATTATGAATACAAGGACATTTCAGAAGAGCTAAAAACATGATTTTTTTGTATAAGCTTAAGAACTTTCTTAAAAGCCCTCCAAACAATAAATCTGAGTCAGTAAAAGAATTGTCAGTGATAATTCAATTCAAATAAAAGGAACCAATGCTTTTGAGACACACAACCAATGGAAGGTATTCTGATTATTAGTAAATCACCCTTTTGCTGAGGACCTGACAGCTTTTGATAACATAACTCACATGGAGAAGGCGGTAGGACCGAGAGAACTATATTTTCATGAACTCTTCAATCTATTTTCCTTGCTGCATCTGAAAATTTCTCCAGGAAAATTCTTCCATGTTGCAAAGATTTTTTTGGAAATGCGCTGACAGTGAGCCAAGCCAAGAAATAGCAGAATTCTGCAGGGAAGCAGAGTGTTCCTTACAAATGAGACATTTACAAACATCAGTGTTATGTTATTTATGGTTATTAATATGAGAGTGACCACAATAAGCTGAGGTAGCGTTATATTGTTTTCATTTGTTTGTACTCTACATTTGCTTCATGACAGTGAAAAAGGTTCTCTGGAATTACTCTAGCACTGCATAACTGGGAATAGTACGGTGAAATATAGCAGAAAATATAACATCCAGCCAAATAATGTGTTACTTAACACTGTGACAAAAACTGGCTTTTATTACAACAAGTTCACATATTTAAGTATCACATGTTCTGAATGCATAACTTATTCTTACATTCTGAGTTTCAGTCATGCGGGAAGGCAGCCTGCTAAAACCCTGTTTTAAATGCACATTGAGATAAAAAATAGCGTCATTGCTTTAACATGAAGATTTCTGCAGGCTCAGGTCCTGCTCAAAGGCCATCACTGACTGAACAGCTGGCTCCAGGTCTGGGCAAACATTCCTGTGCTGGTGAAGAATCAAATATAGCCTATAAAACCACCTAAGATAAGCAATATACATGGAGAGAATTAAACTAATTTATACCTATGTAGAATTGAGAAATATTAAACATGAGCATTTTATGATAGCAAAAAATAATGTCCATTATGTGTGTCCAAAAACCAGAATGAGATAAATTAATTAGGATTTTGCAGATCTGTTAAAATGTATAAGGGTAGAGCTCAGGCTGCAAATGTAACCTTACCTTGAGAACTTCTCCCTGACAGGATCTCATCAGAATCTGCTCCTAATAATGTATTTTTCTCTGTGTTGTTTTTTGCTTGTTTATTTTGTTTGTGTTTTTGTTGTTGTTTTGTTTTTCCTAGGACAAGACACGTGCACTGGTGTAGTCAAACACAAAATGCTCTTCAGGCTGGTAGTTCTATCTCCTTTAATCTCCTTCTCTTGATTAACAGTAAGGGCTTCTGTGAAGGACAATTGACTTGGTGCAATAGGTCATTTTCCGGTCTCAACCTTGACAGTGTAATCAGATACATGGCATGCTTAATAGAGGTCAGTTAATGCAAAGATTAAAATTAACTGGAAGTCAATAAGGGAATAATAAAGGAAAATGATCACCCTGTTGCTCCTACTTTGAAAGAGTAAACCTTACATTGCAGGCCAGTAGTAAAAAAAATTTAGTCACAACTGATCCAATAGGCCTTCATAAGCCCTCCAGCAAACAATTTAATGATTTCAGGTACCCTTTAAACTAAGTGGCCAATCACTGTTAAATCCTTTGGTATTCATTGTAATAACATTGATCATGATGAACTCTTTTGGTATTAATGTGGATGTAATATATACCTTTTTAATTATAGAACAAGAAAATCCAATTACCCCTTTGCCTCATCAAAGTTCTTTGCTAGCTGTGACTATTTAAACATACATTATGAAACGTTCAAACTGAAAGGGATTTTTGTGCAAAGCAAGGGCCAGATCCTGCTGGATGCTGACCCCTCTCATCTCACAGGCATTTCAGGAGGAAGCAAGTATGCCAAGCACCTCTGAGAAGGCATATGGTCCTTTGCAGAATCAGGCCTCGGTAGCACATGGAAGGATACAGAATGTAATGAGCGGCTTTAGGTAGACCCTGATTAAAAGGGCAGAAAGCATTTGTTTATGTAATGGAGTGGAAGCTGTTCTGAATACTTAACACGGTTGGTTGGGACACAATTTATTCTGCAGGAAAGGAGAAAAAAAAAAAAAATATGAGCTGAGAAAACTGATTTTGTTTTATTTCGTGTTCCACAGGCTGAATGCTCCAAGTTTTTGACCTGCCTGCAGGAGATGAGTTGTGTTCCAGCACAGGTCAGCAGCAAGCAGAAGCTCCCACCCTCTGATGGCTCTCGCCCACTGCACTGCCAAGAAGCCCACAGGAACAGATCAGTCTTGTTGGCCTTTCCTGAGATCTGCTCAACCCCCTTACCACACCATGTGGGCACGGATTGTTTACACAAGATCACTATGATTTCCTCCCTAATCAATAATGAGAAAGAATTATCTAGTGAAAAAGGAAATAATAATAATAATAATAATAATAATAATACATTTTCTTCCCAAGAGATTAAAAGCTACTTTCTTATTCAGTTCCTACTTTGGGAAAACTCTGACAAGCTGAGCACAGAGTTAGAGATTTAACTGTCGGGAGGTAACAGCAAAAGAAAAATAAAGATCTGGAATTAAGCTCTTCTTTTTGAGTTGATCCTCTGATGTAAATAAAGCTAGCTTCAGAAATATATAATTACACTGTGAATCACACAAGTTCCCTTACACAGTGGGAATCGACCTTTTTGAAGGATGAGCTCGTGGCCAATGATTACTCTTCATTAGTTAATGAAAAACATGGGGGCTTGTTCAAATATATTTAGAGTTGTTCCTTCCTAGTAACTGCCCAATCAAAACTTAACTCAGAGGTTTTATATTTTGCTTGTTTTTTGTTATTTGTTTGTTTTCTGACCATCCCATCATTTCAGTCCCTCAGAAGCAATATTTATTTTCCAAAACAGGTCCAGCAGAACCTCTTGCTTCATAATGTCACCAAGGTAGACTACAAAATATTGCAGAAATCTGCTACTGAAATTAACCTATTTGGTATTTTCTCATATTTCATTTCAAAACTACCACAGAATCACACAAACAAGAAAATTGCATGACGGCACCAGGCACAGTTGCTCGAAATTGCAAGTTGCAGTGGGGATAGCAAAGTACATGGCTTGTAGGGAGATATGCCATTGGACTAGGGATTGAGTGAGTGATGTACTATATACCTAAATATATAATATATACCTAAACATACTTAAGCAATATGTGCTTTAACAGGAAAATGCCATTGTAACCATGACAGACTGGAATTCATAAGTTACCGCTGAAGGTTTGTGAGCTAATTGCCTGATTTCTATAGCTCCATTGCAACTAGAACCTCTTAATCTCAGAAGCAGGATTCAGAAGGAACAATACCAAATTTTCACAATGCTTTAATGCTACGTGAGGCAGTTAAGGATTAATAAAGATATTTTAAATGTAGAAAATCTTGTTCTTTCTTTAAAAAATATATTCTGAAAATCTTTCCTAAACATTATTTGAATAAAGCCTCATTACTCACAGTCCAGAGAAGTTCATTAGGAGAAGATCACTTTGGAAAGCATTCAACTAACTAGCCTTTCTTCTCAGCAGTGAATTACATTAGCTACTTCCTAGTTATTTAAATCTTGAAATAAAAGATGTAAACGCTACAGTGACATCTTAAGATCATTGGTAAGGCAGGTCTTGCATGCACAAAAATGCCCAGCTGGTCTGGAGATAAAACAGATTGATAATTAGTTGCAAAATGTAACATTTCATCAGGAATATTTTGAATAATCCAATTTATCTTTGTCAGATATGCAGCACATATTTTTTTTCCTTCGGAGGCTCTTTGTTCTTTAACATAATATTATAATTTCAGCCTCCTAATTAAAGCGCTAGTCGGTCGGACCTGCCTTGATGTCACGCGGCGGACCGGGGGCTGGCGGCACGGCGCGCAGATAAGGTGCGTGCCCCGAGCCGCACGCTGCCGCGACGCCTGCTGCCTCCCACCACCCTACGGAGGCTGCAGCCAGTTTGATACGGGGAGATCAAAGCCGGATGGTTTGAAGGGAGGAGGCCTGGCTCTGCCGGCTGGGCCACGCGATCAGGGCCGGCGTACAGCAGCTGGGACCGCTGCTTCTTTGCGCTCTCAAAGCAGAAAGCAGCCCGACAGCGCGGGCTCCCACTGCCGCGTGTTTTCTAATTAACTGATGAAAAGACGCCATCCCTCCTGGCTGCCCATGGCAGGCATGGAGGTGTGTGTCCCCAGGGATATCCCAGAACCGGTGGCTGTATCAGTGTTTGGTGTCCCCATCCAACAGGCGAGCACTGCCTGCCTTTGCCAGTGCTGTCTCAGTGGTCCCAGCTGAGATGCCCACCGCCCTTCACAGCTCCAACCTCTAGCCCTAGAGCAGCAAAGGATGTTCCTTGAGCACACATGGCTTTTCAGTGTGCCCAGCCAGGAGGCCAGGTTTACCACAGATGTATCAAAGACACAAAAAGGGCCTTGCAGAGGCTCTTGCAGTGCCACCGAGTGCCTGTCAGAAAGCCCCGTCCAGCTTATTGAGTGTCCAGATCCACACATGTCAAAGAACAGCTTGTGAATGCCAGGAGGCATTTAGCAAAGCTATTTTCTCAGAAGTGATACAATACCCAAATATCTCACCAGCCTAAACAAGGCTGAAAGGTTTCCCGTTGGCTCTTGTGACATACCTGTCAGCTCTTCCTCAGCCTTGCCATTCCAGCATTTACATTTATGCAAAGTTTTGCACCATCAGGGGCCAAACAAGCTTTTGTGACCTGCAGCAAGAACTCACGCCCACCCATGCTGCTGGCTGTTAACGTGTACAATACATGAAGCAAACTCTGTCTCACGTACAAGACTTTGGCTTTTCTAATTTCTATTCATATTTATGAAAATAAAATTAATTTGGGAGTTAGATTAAAGTTTCTCGATCGTTCTTTCCCAACCTACCTTCAAGAGGAGATGGAAGTCATGTAGCCTTATCAGGCTGCACCTCTGATGTGATAATGATATCTGTACTGCCCAGAAAGTAGGTCACAGTAATTCTTCATAGCAGTTTTTGTAACCTACTCAGGGACTACAAGGCCAGCTATTTTAAAGATAATTCTGAATTTCTTTAATAAGATTTTATTGGATTCAGATAATTGATCCGATTATTGAAACCTGGGGAAAGTGCTATTGACCTGAATATATAAATCAGTAGTTCTGTTTCTTAAATGAATTTAGGTCATTACAAACTTATTACCTCTGCTTAGTATCAGGAAAGGTGCTCACTGCAGGCCTGACAGACACAAGTCCAGTCCTCACGCACTGTCCATGGCCCTGTGCATGCAACACCCAAACTGCTCCAGCAGCTCCTTCTTCTCCATCTCAGGATGGATCAAGGATCTTGAAGCTTGGGTTGAATTCATCACTACTTGTTTCATTTATGACAATAAGAATCATGGCTTTTGCTTTCTTTAAATCTTTTTTTCTTTTTTTTTTTTTTTTTTTTTTTTTTTTTTTTTTTGTAGGCAGCAGCAGTGATGTCTGTACCTCTGCAGCTGCTCGTCCTCTTGTTTCCAGTGCTCCATCTATGCCTGACAACTCAGTGCTAGCAAACTCCAGTTTCTTTTCCACCTTACTCTTTGCTTAGTTTCTATACTGTTATCTATAAGACTTTTCTCTGTCATTTTTAAAATATTTTTTCCACAGCACCTGGCCTGACTGTCCTTCCCATGCTCACTCTATTCTCATCTATCCTCTCAGATAAGGAGGACCCAGGATTCCCTTCCATTTGCACCTCCTCCTGGTGCATCTTGCTCACTCCCTGCCCAGTTGCCTGTCCTGCTGCAGGGTGGTTGGGCAAATGCCTGGCCTCGACCACGTGGACCCGCTCCACAGCCACTCCTAACCCCCAGCCTAGTGGGGCCACATTGCACAGAATCTTTCTGTCCATGTGTCCTGCCCAGTACTTTGGTCTGTCCTTGCTTCTCCCAGCTGCACAATGCTCTGTGAGCTTGTAGACGCACAGATAAAGGTTTTATCTAGGTGTTGTGGAAGGAAAAAATCCCATTTCTCCACTTCTTGCAGTTCATCAAGTCTTGGTGTGGGGTGACCATTTGCTCTGATTGCCTGGGTATGCCCCGCTGGCTGGGCCATTGCTCACCCTATTTCTTTACTTTAATGCAATGCACTTGATTAGATCTCACACACCAGATACAGCAGTGATGGACACGATCGAAATACGCACAGAGACAGAAAGCTGGAGCATCCTCATTCCCACTGGTCATATATAATGTTACTGAAATTATTTGTACAGCCATGCCAGGGATGTGCTGCTATCACCCCGGATCAGTTCCTGATGACTGGCCTTCTGCAGAAGCGGTGGGTTGCATTCACGAGGAGTTAGAAAAAAAAGAAAAAAAAAAAAAAAAAAAAAAAAAAAAAAAAAAAAAAAAAGCACATTTTTTCCAATAATACTCAGCTGTACAGTAATCAAAATATTTTTTTTTCTTGATCTTAATAAACTCACTTTTAATTTGACTATGCAGACTAATTTTTCCTTTTACCTGGATTTTGCTTTTTACATGCATCTTTTTCTCTCTTACAAACTCCATGCATCACTTGTGCTACTTTAATTGTTTTCACTGCTCTTCTGTCCTGAAGCAGAAGACTTTCTCCAAATACTACATCAGCCTGGTAGCAGCTCCAAGTCAGTGGCAGTTCTACCCTTTTTTATTTAACCCCTCTGAGTTATTTGAAAAGCTGAAACAATTGGAAAGCTTTGTCTATTTGGGTAAAGACAGAAAAACATAAAGTATTAACTAGAGAGTTTAAAATAAAGACAACAAGCAAGTCTTGCATTGCGTACCACTGCTTTTTAAAGCACTTTCTCAATGCTCTCCAGTGGTCACCTCCATCCTTTGTGTTCAGCTCTATTTTAAGATGCTTCTTCAAGACTACCTGGGTTGAGTGGCCAAAGCCATCCTGATTTTGCAACCTTGAAAGCTCTCCAGAGCTTTACTCCAGCCTTCAGTAACCAACCTGTTCAGTTGTGCTTCTCTGTGATTTCTCCCGTGTTGCTGCTTTTCATTTTGTTGTTGTGGAATTACATGCTCTAATTGCGTAAATAAAGAGTCAGAAACCAGCTCGAACCCCTGGGTGTCCTGAGGGCTTTCCCTTCCCTGCAGACTCGCTGTCCATTTCCAGGTTCCCACTATCTTTGCTTTTCTCCTTTTTCCCTGCTTGTACTGCCTAGAGGAGAGAATTTGTCACTGAGTGCGAGCAGCTCTCAAACTTCTGAGAAAATCATAAACAGGCTGCAGTCCCCTATGAAAATGAGGAAAACAAATTTGTGAAAGGCAGAATCAACCATCTTTAGCTTATTTAGCATTGAAAAGCTAATTGCATTCATCCCCAGAAGCATCGAAAACGCCTCAAAGAGTTGCAAAAGCCACAAACTCTTGAGCCAACCCTGGGATGGCTGCATCCAGCCCCTCTCACCTGTGCTGGGGGCCGTACAGGCTCCATCCCCCCAAAAATCCCAGGCAGGGGTACAGGTCCCAACCCCAACTTGCAGGGTAAGGAGCAATGCCCCAGCACAGCCCAAGCAATTTTGTTGTCCTTCTCTGCAAAGCAGAGACTGGGTTCCTCAATAATGTCACTAAAATTATTTGATTCTTTTTTTCCCCCCAGACATTTTTTGGTAAGATGTAAGGAAAGTAATTTCATGAGGGTTCAAGTATTTTCCTAAAGCTATTAAAAAAAAATGACTTTGAAAGAGTCCTGCAGCATTTATTAGGTATAATTCCTGAAAACATCTAAATAAACATACTGTCAATTCCTACAGAAATTACTTAGGAAAAAAATAAAAATAGAATATAATAAAATAAAAAGAGGGAAGAAAAGAACAGAAATGATAATGTTACCTGGGATTTTTATAAAAATAAATAAATAAATACAAATTTCTACAGTAAGATAAAACCCTCTATTAAATTTTACAGTCTAGTATAAAAAGCACTACATAAAGGTTGTTATTTTCTATTAACTATTGGGTTTTTCTTTAGGGCTCTCGCTAGCTCAGCAGGGTTTTTCTCAGCCCTGATTTAAGACAGCCGGAGCTCAGACCAAACCAGCGAGGAGGATTTTCTTGAAAGTCGAGGGAACTGTCAGGTCAGAAGAAGAGCACGGGCATGGTACGGGCGATCATTTTCCCTTTCCGTATTCCCTGATGGACAGCACAAGGACACGCAGAAGCTGGCCCCAGCTGCAGCAGCTCCCGGAGGAAGATGCTGTTTGCCCAATATTAGGTGATGTGACTTAAAAAATGTAATAAAATACAATTAGCATCTTCTGTAAACACCAGCATCCGACCAGGAGACCGTATGAGGAAAAAACATGCAGGCGGGAAGTTAGATGAATACAAAAGAGAGAAACTACAGGGGACAAGGGATGGGATGGTGAGAAAATGTGCGTGGTCCCCATCCCTGTGCTCTCACCCCCTTCAGCTTTGGGTCGTGGCCTGGGGCCTATCCTAAGACTTCAAGCTCCTTAGTGTGAACAAAGACTTCTGGGGTAGTGTGAATTCACAAAACTCCTGTTTTCCTTTTCTTTGTTGTTGTAAATAATAAATAAATAAATAAATAAATATAATAATAGAAAATTCAATATATGCTGTACATAAACAATATTGAATGTGTATAGCACACACAAAAAGAAAAAAAAAATGGTTTTTTTTTTTTCTGCTTTATCTGTATGCTATTTTGCTGTAGGCTTCTTAGGTAGGTATCTACAAATCTCTAATGTTGAAACATGGGTTTTTCCTTTCTTTTTGTTGATCCTTTCCAGTGAAATAATTGCAAGTACAGTTAAGTTTGCATGTAATCAATATCCTCCTGCCAGGTTAAGGGGCTGTGATAACAAGAAGACAGTCCCTCTCCAAAACAAATCACTGACACTTACTATTAATCATTTCTGAAGGTGTTTTTTTTTGTTTTTTTTTGTTTGTTTGTTTGTTTGTTTGTTTGTTTGTTTTTCCCAAACCAAACATAAGGAAGGAGTGTATTCTTTGTATGCACAGTCATAAAGTGATCATTTGAGAGATTACCTGTGTATAGTATAATCTTTCATCGGAGGTTTATGTTGGATGGGCCACAACATTTTATATAAAGTGTAAATGGTACATAGCTCAGCAGCATGCTGAGATGTGTTGGTGAGTCATTAACAAAGTAAATGTATGAGTAGAGGAAAACACCACTTTTTCACCAAATAGAAGCTATCGTCTTTCCATAGGCTGCGTAAATATGTCATTTCCAAACTGAAAAACACATTTTCAGTAAATTCTCATAGCAGAAATATCAAGATGCCACTAGAAAATCTGTAACATTAGGATGTCTCAGCAGTCCTCTCTTTTTCTCCTAAAAAGAAGAGGTTTAATTTACTTCAATAAAGTCCTATTTTACTTCATCCATTTAGGAAAAAACAAAGAATATTATTTATACCAAATGGGGGTGACATATACATTGTGACATGTCCTAAAATTCAATCATGAATTAATCATAAAGCAAAAATAAATTGAAGTCAGTGTGAAAAGGAAAAAGAAATAAAGCCACACCTAAACTGAAGAACTCTTTCTCTAACAACTTCGTCAGCAGCTCTGATTGTCATCAGGGGATAAATCAATTTGCAGCAGCTGCAGACAGCTATTTAAGTGTGAGCCCTGAATAGCTTAATTGGGGAAGTGTGTTAAAAGTTGAAGGCATGGAGTTGCATGTGGTTTGCAGGATCCTTGCAGGCATGTGTGTGTATGCAAGGCACTTGGACAATGTGGCTCTTCAGAAAATCTCTTGCTCACCATCCTTGCAGTCATGACATGCTTGTCTCTGCTCATCCATGAAATTCCCAGATATTGTTACCTGATTCTCAGAACATTCTCAAATGAGAGGGCAAAATGATGATGCTGAGTGGTTTATGGAACTGATTTTAGAGTTAAATTTTACTTTTTAAGCAGAGGTGGGCCATTGAAGACAGGAGACAAGAGCGCTGATAGTACCAGGAGGATGCATCTCTGCCAACAGCCTCCAAAACCTTGGGAAAGGTTCAGGAGATCCCACAAAACCCCTGGGAAACACCTCCCTCAGTCCCAGCAGCTAATGGAGAATGAGATTATACATCCCATAGCTTTACCTCATCTAATGTAAATACTGCTCTAATTGCTCTTTTTAAAACCCCTGACACTCCAAACTTCTGGAAATCTTGTGGCAATGCATCCCACATCCATCTGCAAAATATCCATGTCCTTTCATCAGCCCGAGACATGCTCCCTGTCACCTCCTTTGGCCGTGCCTGTATCCTTGCATCAGCAGAAAGGGAGAAAAAAAGGTATCCTTGAAAATTTTCTGAGTACTACTCATTATTTGATACCTCTTTACCATTTTCATTCTTGTTAGCCACAAAATTCATCTCCTGGTCTTGACAGCCTCTCATCACACACAAACCTAGCCCTGTGTCTAATCATTTCCATCAACTGTCTGTGAACTTTTTATATTTCAGCTGTATCTTTTTTGAAATGGAAATGAATACAGTGTTCAAGGCAAAAGCACATCACCCCTTTATGTAACAGTATTCAAATATTTCAGCACTATTTTCCCTCCTGTATTTGCATACATCCTGTGCTGCGGTTTGCTTTGTGCCGCTGCACACAGAAACTGATTTTGATGAAGGACGCACAACATGATGCCCACCACTTGCACTTGGTGGGTAGAAGTCATCCAGTTCTCACTGTTGTCACCAAGAGGTTGGTCAACCTTTCTCTCCATACAGCTCTTTTGCCCCTTGGAGGCTGTGTCGTGTTAGAAAAGTACTCTGTGCACTGTTGGATACACTTTTCACCAAGAGTTAAGTTGATTTATGCAACATCACCTTGATGTCCTTGAGAGACTTCACCATGTTGGGATCATAAGCCAGGACTGAGCTATGCCTTAACTGAAGAACGCTCCAGCATCCCAAGGACTGTGCTGTATGGACACAGCCAGAAGCCTTTTGCTCTGCTCCTAGTGTCAACCATACAGCATAAAGGCTTTGCTTGCTCTGTCTAAATCCATTTGCTTTTGGATGCTTAATAAAGCTACTTTTAGAGCTGCTTCTTTACTCATGAATGGAAGTGACACAACAGAATTATTTTTCCAAATATTGGAACCTCAATAATATATCACACTACTCTCTTAGCCACAAAGGTATTTTATAACTAAAGCAGGGTGTTTTTTATGGGTCAGATGTTGTTGTCCTACAGTACCACAGCTTGTATCCTCCTGATACCACACATGTTTGTTCTCTACTTAATTTTTAATGTATGAATTTGTTTTTATATTAAAATTCAATAAAATTTTAATTATAAAACATAATATATCACACTGAAGTATATATATCTGCAGAGACACACATCTGTGGTTTTACAACAGATGTGTGTATCTCTGCAAATATTTAAGATGCAGATTTTACCATTAAAACAAGCACTTACCCAGTTTGATTACAGCTGAAAATTTCAGGTAGGCCCAGGTTGAATGCCCCTAAACCAGTCCCAAATCTCAGTGGAAGCTGAAAAGTGATAACTAGACACTGGGTGTCTCAAGGGACCAGGAGGAAAAGGCAGAATTGGAGTCACGGGAAACCAAAAGACATGGAGAAACTCTAACAAGCTTAACTAGTTTTTGCACAAATTGTTTCTTATAGATCTGAATGCTTTCTAATTTGTTTGGATTTTAGTCTTTCTAGGTAAGAATATCTTGCAGTCTGTCTTTTCTGAACCATATATCCACCTAGCATTCACTGGCAGAGGAGACATGGCTCTGTAGGTATCTCACGTGCCATATGCACAGCATATTTTGTGTGAGGTGCTCCTTGGCAGGACTCTGAACACTCCACTTCCTTTTAATTCGTAAACCAGGAATGATTCTAACCCTGCAGAAATGAATGGCCATCCGTATCTGCCACATCTGCCATACTCCATACATTCTTTCCTGTGCCACAGATACAAGATCAGAGTCTGACATGCACTTCAGAAGGCATGTGGGATGAGAGAGAGAGAATGAAGACAATAAAGAGTGATCAAAATTTAGGGCTGGGTCCCATGGTTATTTAAAGTAGTCCAAAGCTTTTTTCAATGGTCATTTTGGTATAAATCAAAAGGAGCCCGAGTAGAAAAAATAAATAAATTAAAAAAATGGGAGGAGAATGGGGTAGCACCCCACTTAGCACCACTGTAAGTAGGTGCTAAACATGGCTCATGACATGCAAGGAGGTTGCCCTGGAGGTAACCTGAGCTTGTACCATGGCAGCAGCCTTCAGGGCAGCAGAGAGAAGCCTCTCGCATGGCCCACGCCATGGGTCAACAAACAAAAGCCATCGAGGATCCGGGGCCTGGCCAGGATGGAGGGGCCACCAAAAGGTCCTCTCTCAGCTCCTTTGTCTCCCTTATCTCACAGCCAACTTTCAGTTTCTCATCTTACACTTTCAAATTAAAATGTGGAATATTTAAATCCTCATCCTAATAATAAATATAAATAAATCCTCATAAATCATCCAGAGGAGCCTACTACAGCATACGACAGCTTGCTCTGCAGTGCCTCTTAAATTGGCACCTTACACGTTGTTGCACCAAGCATTACCAGCATTTTCTTTAAAGACAGATAAAATTGAGTTCTTGAAATGCAGCATATTTTCCTATTCATTGCCCACATCATAAGGCTGACCCACATAATTTTAAGCGAGAAGCTGAAATCTTAACCAAATTCCACAGAGATTACATGTGATATTGTTTTAACTGTTTGCTGAACTCTTTCTGTTATTATTTGTCCTTTATTTTGGTGAAATAAAGTGAATAAATAATCATATTTCACCTGGGAGTATGAAATTCTAACAATGAGTTTTTAGCAATGAAACCATTTTTGGGGGAGGGATAAGGGAGAAATCTGAGTCTGCGAGCAAGGTCTGCAGGTTGTCTACATGTTTAAAATATTAATCAGTTGCAACCTTTTGCCTCTGGAACAAAAAAAAAAAAAAAAAAAAAAAAAAAAAAAAAAGACACATTACATAGAGCCAATAACACTCACAACTGTAAGATGATCATTTCCTCAGAAAAATACATCACCAGTTTAACTCCTAAAACAGAGTTAGTTCTCAGGATTGCTTTTTTTAAACAAATGAAATAGCTGTTAGTTTTCTTAAAAGTCTGAAATGGCTGATGCTAATGATGAGTTTCTGTCATAATTGCAGCAAGCTGTCATCAACAAGAAATTTCAGCTAAGACCCCGCTTTGGCAGAACTCCTGGGAAGTACAGCACAAGAGTAAAATCTTCCATGTCAAACTTCTGCAGATGATGCAGATTTATGCTGTCTATTAGACTCCAATATTATGTGCTGTCGTTCACCTTTTTCTTTCTTTTTTAAAAAAATGCTATTATTAATAATCTCCTTGGCATTTACCACTCTGTGATTTCCTTTTTAAAATGATGACTGAATCTGAAGTTTTTAACACCATAAATAAAATAAAACCTTTGTGCTTCAGCAATGTCAATCCTGTTTGTGTGGAGCTTTCCCTTTTCTCTTCCCTTTTGCTTCTTTCAGAGAAAGCCTAAGCACACCGTCTTCTTAGACTTTCAAATATGACACACAGATCTATTTTTAAGCATCTATTTTCAGATGCAGAAATAAACTCTTTCCTTGTTCATATCTTTTTTTTTTTTTTTTTTTTTTCAAATATTATGGGAAATATGCCTGATGTGACGTTCCCTTCATTCTCAGCACTCTCAGCCAACTTATTCGCTGCTCATGATGCAGACAGTGGGAGCTCCAAACGTGCAAGCACAACACGCCAAGCCCAAAGTTCAGTCTTGCTCTACCATCAGGAACTGCAGGTAGCAAACTGGGCTTTGGCACAACACTCAGTCCTTTGAAAATCATTGTATTATAGGTGCCACTGTTTTGTAAGCCGTAACTTTTATATTTCTTTTGCTTATAAGAATGAAAGCCGGACCCTCAAAACCCTTTGCAATTCAGCCTAGCAGCCATGAAATACAAATATTTTCATAATCCAAGTAAGAATTAAAAGTCAAATTACTTTATGGATTTATTTATATTTGTACACCAGGGACATCATCAAAACAGACCTCAAGAGCTGAAAAACAATTTTTTTCTTAAGCACAGTTTTTCTCCTTCAGTGTTAGGTTAACAGGTTCAACTTTGTGATATTGCAAGCCAAGAGGGGAAAAGCAACTGTACTCCGTGAATTTAATGAGTCCGATACTTGTGGTACAAGGCATCTAAATGTGTGTGAAAGAAGCGTGAACATGTTACAACAGTGTTTTAGTGCAAATGTTCTTCTCGGACTCACCTGCACAAGCATTGTCGCTGAGATCTGCATGCGGCTGCGCCATGCCCTCTGTTCAGCACAAGCAGAGGCTGATGCACCTAAAGGAGCTCCGTCCCTGTGTCACACAGGGACTGAGGAGTCCGGATGTGTTCCCCTTCCCTGCTGCATATTTACCACACGATTTTAATCATGGCTGTGTGGTGAGTTTGCTTCTTTTTTTCAATAGCTCGCCTTTCACATTTGGGGGAATCTACTCTTTTTACCAGTTGAAATTTGGGATTATGTTAAAAAAAAAAAAAAAGTGACCTTTTGATGCAGCCTACAAAGTACTCCCACTAAACAGGCAATAAGTGAATCTAATAGACACCCCAACCCACGCCAAGTCCCATAAAATCAGGGTGTGAAGCATAAGGGAGAGAGGGATTCATATTAATAATTCATTCCAAGCAACCCCCTGGAGCAGTTTTACTATGATATGCTATGCAGAATGCTTCAACACACTAATTAATATTTTCAAAGTGTTCCATGAGCCCCTTTTAAAAGCACTTTTGCCATTCATTGAGCATTCTGCATTTTCTAAAGGAAAGATGAGTTTTGCCCCCCAAACCAACTGATGAGCTGCCCCCTTCAGCCGAGACTTTCTGAACGCAGGAAAGCACTGCGAACGCAAACACGCCAAACATTTTACATTCACCGGATTAATAGCCTGTGCATCTTTGCTCTTCAAATCCAAAATTAAGTGGAATAAATTATGCTCCCTTTACAATACATGTAACCAAAAACACAGGTGACCTCAAGAGATATCTCGTAATTGCGGTGAAGAGTCCCTGCCGCATTCCCCTTCCCAACTAACACGGAAATAAAAGCACTGTAAATAACTTGATATTGATACAGCACTAACTTCTTATGCACAGCATCTATTGTGTTGTTTTTGTTTGTTTGTTTGTTTGTTTTTCAATACGTTAAAGCATACCTGCTATTTATTCACAAAACAGCACAACTCCTTACTCCTGTTAACAAGAAAATATAGCAGGGATTATTCTATGACGAAAAAGTGGAGCTTTATGAGGAACAGACTTAACCCAGTACTTTACCCAGCAGAAAAATCTATCTGTAGCTGCACATCAGCATCAGCATAGGTCTCCCCATCATATTTCTATTAAATGCACTATAACACATTAAATAAAAAAATAAAAAATAATAAATAAAAAAAAAAAAGCCAGGGATAACACATAACCTGCACATGCTCAAAAATCATAACAAAATAATTTCTTTAGTAAAAATGAGGCAGAGCGTACAACGTGAGTGAACTCTGCCCAAATGGTTGTTTCCTGTTTTGTACAAATAATTTCTTTTTTAATTAAGCACTGAAGAATTCAACTAGTAAATTATTTTTAACCTCTAACATGCCAGAGAATATTTTGAAAAAATCAGGGCTGGGAAGCGGTGATCTAATAAATGAGACCCTAATCTGGCACTGGGATAAGTTGCAAAAAATAAAAATAAAAAAAAAATGATTGGTATTAGATGGAAATGGTAGAGAATTAAGCTGTCTGTGGAGCCTACGAGTGTGGGCCAGATATGCTCAAATGTCCTTCATGGATGCAAAACTCAGGCCCTCCTTGTCCTTTGAAGAGCCAAACAGTGCATTTTTGCAGAATCCCTACACAGGACTCACTGCACCTCACTCCAGGGCAAATGTCAGGGTTTAACCTGAAAGAGGTGCAGTCAGCCAACCTCTAGAACAGACTGCACGTTAAACTGACTTGGCCCTTATGAAAACATGAAAAATAAGATTGTCCACCAGTTAGATGGATTAGCTGCTGTTCGACAGGCACAAAGCAGGGGAGGGACTGTTCCTGCACACACTTTTACAGCAGTTCTGCCAGTGCTAATAGTAATAACTGAGGTGATCGTGGTGGTTTTGGACACTTTGAGAATGCCCTCAAACCCCAGCCTGGCCATTGTTGGAAGATGCAATCCAGCACAGCTCTGAAGTCCTGCTCCCCACTGCTCCCAGAGGCTCGTCCTTGTAGCCAGGAGCGGTAAAGTGAAGCCTGGCAGCCCGCAAGCACCCAGAAAAGAGCCAAACTGTTCAGAGAGACACCAGTGGCAGGTAGCCCCTGAACCACCATGCTGGGAACACACACAGATCAGGCCATCACCCCCCATTCACCATGCAGTACGGAGCCAAGACCCCAGCAGTGCTGTAACCCTGCCCAGCTCCCCCATCCCACCGATACCCCCCAGCACACTGAGAAGGGCCTCTCCTGCTGCAGGGATGCCCCCCAGCAGCAGCCCAGTCTCCAGGCACCATCAGGACATGCATTACACTGCTGGCAGGGTCCTGTCCCTGCAAAGGGCTCCTTTTGTGCACAAGGGGTCAAAGATTTACTGTTTTTGCAACATTTGCTGCATCTGCCCTTGATTTGGTGACACAGTGACTCACTGCTACCCAAGTTTTAAAAGGGGTTGTGCACGGTTTGGTAAGGTTAAATCAGAGCACGGGCAGGTTGGCTTGGGGACAGCGGACATGAGGGCTGTGGCGAAGGCCCTTTTAGCTTCACTCCTGGTCCAGCTGCTGGCACTGATAGGGGTGGGTTTCCCAGCAGTGAGACGTTGATGTGAAACTCACTTCCCTTAAAAAATGGGTTGGAGTGGGGGTACTAAGTGCTGGTGGCTAAGACCTGGTGGAGAAGCTTAAAGTTCTGCATCCAATGGGTAGGTGATACCTTCAGGTGAAAAAGGGAACAAAGGAGCAAGATCTTGTGCTTTCCCTGCCAGGAAAACATATCGGGTCAGCAACCTGTACACAAACCCAGGGCAGGCTGCTGGCTGAGCAGCACTGTGAGGCCGCGGAGCCAGAAAATCCTTCCAGACCCTGACCACGAGACCCAAACCCACCTGGCAGGCAGGGGGAAAGGAGCAGAAATTGCTTCCACGGCTGTGCTGGTGTGCAGTGATGTGCTGACTTTTCCGACAGGCACACACATACCTCCCAGACAGGATGATATAGCCATCAGGGTAGCTGCACGGCGGAGAACAGGATCTGCCCCCAGCACCCCTCCACCTCCCTCCCCTCCCACACGCGCTTTAATATGGAGTAAATTTAGCACTCCCAGAAGCTGCCAGATTGATAGCAACGAATTCTTGTTTTTAAGAGACACTTAATAGCTGAAACTGTTTGAGAAAACAGCCCACACTGACTTTTGTACAGCTTAGGCTGTGCAGAATAAGCTACAAAACAAAAAATATGACCTTTTCCCCACCATAAATGTCCAAACTCCAGCCTGCCCTTGGGCTTGCCTGCATGGGCACCGAGGCTGAGGAGGGGCCGGGGACAACCCGGGACGTTTGGCCTTGGAGGGGGACTCCAAGTTGCACGCCACATCCCCCCGGCTCCTTCTCCTTCGCTTTTGGCAGGGGGAGAAGAAAAAACAGATTTTGCATTAAATGCAGTTAAATGAAATCGTTTGAAAGCTTAAGAGTGCCATCGTGTGGATAAGGAGACCCTGCTTTCAGGGCCCGGAGCGGGGTCGGGGTCTTGCCCCCGCAGCCCCATTTCAGGGGTGCAGCAGCGAGAACCCCGCTGGGGCTGGTGCCCACCCGGCCCCAGACCCTGTGCAGAGCCCCCCCGGTGCTCAGGGTGTCCCTTGTGAGGAACACCACTCCTGGGTGCCCTCCGTGTCCCCCCGCTGCACGTTTGGGGAGGAAGGGTGCTGGTGGCAGGCACAAAGACCCCGAGTGCTGAGGAGAAGAACCAGGCCGGGCAGGGGACAAGCCTCCCAAAATGCCCGAGTGATTTGGGAGCACAAATCCAGCTCATGAGCCTAGGAAACACAGCGTTTCCAAAGCCCCCTTCTCCCTCACCAAACGCAGCGGGCTTTACTTTCCTAACGAGTCTATTTTGGGGTCCACTGACTCATCCACCCCGCACTTGCAGTGCTCTTCACTTTTTTTTTTTTTCTATACAGTCATCGTTATTTTTTATTGTCATTGCACTTCATTACCGGTTTAACCTTTTCCCTTTTTTGTTTATAGAACACACTTTGTCCTGGCACAAATCACATGAAACTAAATAAACCATGTTACAGGGAAGCAAGAAGAAAATAAATGTCTTCATTCTGAAGCCATTTCCTTTGTGCTTTTGGACTACAGGGCTATTTGCATCTCAGAGTTTCATGTTTTACTTGACTTTACTGCCAAATTAGAAAATAAAATGATAAACTGCTATTTGTGCTTTTGCTTTTGCAATCTATAAAAAATCACATTTGCAATATTGAAAATCTGCGAGGTTTTAAATTCCATACATATTTAGGAAATCTTAGCTATTTCCATTTTTTACTGAAAGCAGACTGCGCTTTAACAAAAAAGTAAAAAAGCAGGGAAGGACCTTTTTTCCTTCAGGTCTGAATAGCCATAGGCAACAAAAGACTTTTCTTTTTGTCACAGTAACTGCTATTAATTAATGAAATACTGTTAACAAGATATTTAAATGCATGGGACTGGTCCCTCTCTGAACTTCATGGCCAAATTCCTTCTCCATTCAGGAGATCGGGGCTAAATATCTGGGTTTTTAGCCAGTGAGGTTTTAATCCTGGCCCACTGAAGCTGATGGGGTGGCTCAGGCTGCCTTAAGGGGGGCACCTCAAGCCCCAGGAGATAGTTCTGTCCTTACAAATCCTTTCTTAAGCAACCCAGGCCCCACATTAGACCTGCCTCAAAACCATCACGCTCTGCTAAAGAGCAGCTTCTGGACTCCAAGTGTTTGCTTCTTTCTTGAAGAACTTCCAAATTCAAACGCCGTGGGGGGAATGCTAAAAAGACAGCTCATTTCCATGGGGCCACACAAAAGCAACGCCACGTCCCCTCCGAGGACAACTGCTCAACACCTCCCGCCCGCTTCCCAAGCAGCACGGCCATCAATCACCGCGACGGCGCACAAAGAGCCCATGTCCCTTCCCGGATGGTGCGGTGCCTGCTCCACTCCGCGTCCTCTGCATCGTCTTCTTACCAAAAAAAAAAAAATAAATAAATAATATAAAAAACACAACCATGCTTAGGAAAAAGAGCAGCATTTTATGCAAAATGCTTTCCAGGGGGTCAGCTATCATCCACCCCACCTCATCCTTGGGTCACCCTCTTTTCTCTGAGCACCAGAACCTTTCTGGGGACCTACAGCTCCATGGTGACACTTCCAGTGTGTGCCCTGTCACCAGGAGAGGAAGAGCCCCAGCACCCCACCTCGGAGTTGGGGGCTCCCCCCACCAGGGGCTGCAACCTCAGCTCCCCACACCCCCATGCTGCAGGGTGGAGCTGCACCCATGCACTGCAGCTGCACCCAGCAGAACAGACAAGGAGAATACCAGAGTGGGAAACTGCATCTAATTTGTTTTAAATCCACAGAAGTCTTAATCTTTTGGGACGTATTTTTACTTTACATATTTGTTAATGTGAAATGTTCCCATTGCCAAATATGCTTAATATGCAAGCGGAAACCGATTCTGCTTTCACCTCCTTACTCTTCCTAAAACAAAAATAAATCTGCTTTTGCATTACACAGATTTCCCTCGTACACCCATCCTTTAAAATGCCAGCTGAGAAAGTATAAGCACAAATGTCACCGGGAGGGTGGGATTTTCCTTTGTTGTAAAAAATGTTGTGTCAGAAAATTCCTGCACTCTGCTTTTCTAAACAGATATTGTTGTGGCTTTGGAAGAAATAGTACAAAGCTTTTAACACGGGGCACATTTATTTTGAGTGTTAAATCTCAGCAACTGAAAGTGGCTCTTACAAACTTCATTTTAAAAGCAGACTAGACGCGGGCTATTACAGCCCTGAAATTGAATAATTCATATTATTTGCAATCACTTAGGAAAGCTGCTGAATGCAAACGAATAAATATTTTGAAAAGTACAGAAACCTATCCTTCAACAACAGGGAAAAAGAGACACGCCGGCAGGAAAGAAGCAAAGCATCCCTGTGTCAGACACATTCTGCCATGTGGTGACATGAGTAAAGGACCGGTTTAAAGAGCATCTGCCCAGCACAGCCAAATAAAGGGTTCATAGGAAATTGTCTCTGGACGGCCGTAAGCCCAGCCTGACTGTGATGAGCCCAGGCTGCCCTCGAGGGGCTGCCCGCGGACAAGAGGCACCCCAGGCAGGGCCCAGCCACCCACCACCCGCTATGGGTTCGGCTCTGCGGCCCCGTCTGAGGCACAAGGTTGTTTAGGGTCTGGAAGAAGCCCTGCCTAACACGCATTACTTCTATTACTGCATTTGTCATCAGTCATATGATGGTAATAAAATTTGTAACTGTTTCACTTACACTAGTGCTGCGATTTACCTAGTCTAATAGACAATGCAAATGCTAAAAGGCACATATACATCTTCATTATATAAGCTGGTGCCTGAGTCATTTTCCTCCAGAGACAGTTTTATTCATTTTTATACAATTTGCCTACTGTACAGTGCAGATGGTTTCTATTAAGTAAAATATCTGTTTGCTTCCAAATTTTTAGTTTTCATGATTAAATTACTTCAAAATGATGGTACATTGTATTATCCTCTTTCATGACTTAATTTAGTTGCAACAGCACAAGTATACGCTCTAAAAACCCTGTTTCATCCACTTAGAAGGATGGATATTTCGGCCACACGCTGGGAATTTCTTAGGTCTGCTTTTTGCCCGCTGCAGCATTTTCGCATCGGCCGCGCTTGTGTGGATTATTTACTGTGTGCACACCCTAACGGAGGGCTTGAACAAAAGCGTGGGACAATGCCACGAGAGAAGGAAAAAAAAAACAAACAAACAGCGAGTGGAGCCCATCGTTCAGCGGCGGGGCCGAAGCAGCGGCGGGGGTCTCAGAGCCCCCCGACAGCCGTGGCGGTGCTGCCCCCGGGTGGACGCGGGCCCACGCTGCACACCGCAGCCCCCCGACAGCCCCCCGGGGTCCGTCTGTCCAGCCGGGGGCTTCGAGCAGCTGGGGGGGTCCATTGGGGTGGCCGTACGTTGTTGGCGTCTCCCCTTTGCCCTTCTTTGACAATCCGCAATGACCCTCTCTGAGCAGACATCCAGAAGGGGAGGCTGAGGGGAGACCCCGTAACCCCCATCAGTCCCTGAAAGAAGGCTGCACGAGGAGGTGTCGGTCTCTTTTCTCAGGGGACAAGTGACAGGGTGCAAAGCAACCGGCTTTAGTTGCACCAGGGGAGATTTAGGTTGGCTGTCGGGAAGAATTTCTTCATGGAAATGGTGGTTGGGCTTTTGGTGTCAAAGAGATGTGTGGAGGTGGTGCTTAAGGGCCTGGCTTAGCGGTGGACTTGTAGTGTTAGGTGGTGGTAGGACTTGGTGATCGTAAAGGTCTTTTCCAACCCAAATTATCTTTTAATTCTACCATTATGATCTTTCCCAAACCTCTCTACTCCCCCGTTAGCCCAAAGAGCGGGTTTGGGTGCCCAGTCAGCCCCTGCCTTTGCACGGGGCCACCCCCCTTTACACTGAGCTCCCACACAGCCACATCCTGCCAGCGCACGGGTAAAGGGAATCACTGGGTCCTGCCACACTGTGTAATATAAAAACCCCTTCTGGAACTCAGATCTACCACAGCTGGCTGCTTTTAAAGTCTGTAACAGCGGGCAGGGGTATAGGAGGTGGGTTGGGGGTTATAGGGTGGGGAAGAGCACCAGGCTCTGGCTGAGGTCTGATGCCTTAGTGAAGCCAAGCACGCTGGCTTTGGGGGCAGCAGAAAACCTGCTGGGATGAAAGACTGGCACGAATAAATAAACAAAAACAAGCCACAGCATGTCTCTTAGCCAGTCCTTGATGCCAAATATGACCTAAAAACAAGCTAACAACACTTTCAGGCATGCACAGAGCTCTACTAAATGCCAGAAATGCTAGCAAGGCAAACTGGTAAGGGAATAAGTGATCCAATTTCATGATCTGCAATGGCAATAAAAGTTCCCTCCCAGGGACCGGAGGATAGAAGCAAATCCTAAACAAGCAGCAGCCTCAAGCCGAAACAGTCCTGGTGGCTCACACAAACAGTAGCATAAACCCTTCCTGTTCCCTGCCCAGCCCAAAAAGAAAGCTTGTCGTGTCTTCCAGGATGTACAAATCTTCTGGAGGAAGATAAGAGGAAGAAACACACATCTGTAACAAGTCTCCACAACGTCAAGTAAAAATCCATTATCAGTACAGATAATCTACTGGCAATGGCAACACATACTCATAAATCAGCCAAAGCAAAATATTACTTTCATATCCGTTTGAGATGTTCAGGGAAATAAGGATCTCATCTCTTTAACTGATACAAAAATTATCTGTTACATCAGAAAAGACAGATTTTGAATGTCAGCAAAAGCAGCAAGGATATCTATTATGTTCAGCTTGTCCACAGCCTTTGTCCTTGATAGAGGCCAGTGGAGGAAACCTTACAGAACGAATAGCAGCCTCTGCTATGGTCAGAGTAGGGCACATAACAGACTTTTCACCAGAAAAGTTCTCTGGATGCCCACTCCACACACCCAAACATCATCTTGAAGGAGATAGGACACTGAGAGCAGATCACTGGCTCAAAGCACCAACAGGGACCAGACTGACAGTGTATCACAGAAAAACAAAACTGGAAGCCAAACACTACTCCTGTCTCCAGCCTGGCAGGAAAAATGGCAGGCAAAAATGTTCAGATGAGCCTGGGTAATGTAATCACACACATACAGAGGAATGGAAAGCAACCACAAACACAGATTCCTGATGCAGGTTGTAATCTTACAACTGTCTTATCTCTAAATTTAGAGATTTGTTGAAGATAGGAAGCAGGACATAAACATGTACAGCATGCTGGGTATCAGTGAAATGTAAGATACTTGTTTTCCCATCTACCATCTCTCAGCAGGGTAAAGAATTTCCTCCCACAACACATGAACGGCCTTCCATTTTATAGTTTCTCTATGTAAAGCAAATGAAAACTCTCAAACGTTGGATTTATCAAAACCATCTTGAGCAGTCTTTCAAAAGCCACCCTTTCTGATAGGTGCACCAGCTGCACTTAGTGATGCCAAATAATTCCTTGATGGATATCCAGTGAGTTTCAAGATGTAACTGGAGCACCTGCAGTTCAAATCCGCAGGATGACTATATGCGGTTGATAACACAGAGAAATGTGGTCGCCAACAGAAACAACACCGCAAATGAATTACAGGTAAGCAATTCAAGTAAAGCCAACATTTTTTCAGAATTAAATCCCGCAGTATGATAACCACAGAATAAAATCATTTCCTGACTCTAACACATGACTTCATTCTCTGTCTACACTGGATCTTTGCAAGCACGATGCCTGAAATATGTAACTACAAAGTTGCTATCAGAAGGATGATGTCAAGCTTACAACCAATGTCCAATGTGCACCACATCAGTAAAGAGGAGCAGACTGTGCTGGAGCTGGATTCATATGCAGTTAGCAAGAAAAAAAAAATGTTGACCTCAAATTCTGAAGATACTGCTCAAAGTGTTTCATTTTTGAGCTTCTGTGCTCTTAAGGTATGTCTCCATTAGCAATTTCATGCACTCCCAGGACAGGACAGAATTGCAATGCCTTTGAAGATTTCTGGTCCCTGGAGTCAGCAGCAGTTTGACTTTTAAGTTCACCAGGAAGTTTTGAACTTACTGAAAAATGGAGACTGCAGACTAAGTGGAATATACCGAGGTGCCACAGCAAAAGTACTAAAGTAAATTAAGCATTGAAACAGAACTACAAAGCATAAACAGAAACAAAATCTTAGTATCTGGAGTTCTCAGAGAAACATCCAATAATTTCTTTAGGCAGAAGGAGGCAGAAGCAATATAGTACTTGAAAAGGTACACTGATTTTCAGCTACCAAGTAAAATGATGATGAACATAAGACACAGCCCTATCAAAAAAGTAGAGTGCAGAAGATGGCCACCACCGGGTCTCGGGTCTTTCATCAGCCACACATCCCCATACTCCCTGGGTGAGGGATACTACAGAAATGAGACCTCTGAGTACAAAATTGACAGATTGTTCATCTAGAAGAGAAATATAATGTCTGTTCTGAAACTGATTTCTCTCTTGAATACAACATCAGAGAATAAACCATAATGGCAAAAGGGAATAGTGCTATCAAACCTTCCAAAGGTGGGAAAAGCCAAAAAAGTCAACCACCCCATCATCCTCAAGAGAAGCTCACAGCATTCCAAAATCAGGACAGAAACAACTTCTTACCCCGAAAGTACAGTGGGCTTCTGAGCAGCCTGAATTCAGAAAGACTGGAAGACAGAAAAATAGCATCCAGTTGAGCTTTACATGAACCAAATATGGTCAAACCAAAACTCTCTCTCCTGTTCAGTTTGAAGGGCAGAGAACAAAATAATTGGCTGTGATACTGATATAAATAAGTCATATCAATGAAAACTCTTACAAACAGGAACTCTTTACACAAGTTGCCTTTAGTGTTAATGTCATTTCTTTTGAAGTGTTTTTAATGCACAATGATTGCTTGTACTTCAACAGAACAGGAAAGAGAAGGAGTGTCATGATTTAATAACATTCACAACTGACCATGTCAGAGTGACAGTCCATCTTATAACGAAGGTGAGCACTTGTCCCAGAGAACGTTTTGTTACACAGAAACTATGCCATGATGTGCTATATCATGATGAAGATTTGGGGTAATAATGCATAAATTGGAATGTAAATGCAGTATTTCAATGGTGGAGAAGAAAAACCAAAGAACAGAGGAAAAAGGAAAACTATTCACTTTGTGGAAAAAAATAAAATAAAATAAAATAAAAAATAAAAAATTTTAGTAGAGTACACATTTTAAGTGCAGTAGTATATAATGACAAGCACCACTGCAAATGGCAAGTAAGTGAATTAATCCCCTGTTCAGCAAAATGTTTAAATCATCACCTTGACGGGACCATTCACATGCCTTTGGGATCAAGTTCTTAAAGGGAAATTAAGTCTTGATCTTAAAGCATTGGAGTGTGAGTCAAGAAACATACTTTTCAGGCTCTGCTTCAACACGGGTTTCTTTGGGATTCTGAGCAAGTCACTTATGCACTCTGTACATCCATTACAGCCGTATAAAATAGTGCATCGCTGCTGTGCTCAGGGATAAAACCTTATAAGCACTGAGATGGTCTCTCAGGAGATTTTTAAGGCGCCTTATATAAGGAGAGCCATTTTTGGTTGAGACTGCAAGACAAATAAGAGCTGCTCACAGGTATTCCCAAATCAAGGTCAGCAGACCAGGTCTGCTACCACATCCAGAAGAGTAAATATGCACCTTTGTTCATATCTCCTGATATAAATCTGTTTGATTTATATCTCCTGCAGTCAGAATTGTGACTTCCACTTCAGCCAGGTGGCCAGTCCAGCAAGCTTATTTCTGTACCGTGGCAGTAGTCATTAAACCTGATAATGGACTAACACAGCAGTAAAGGACTTGCCCTGTCTGCTGAATAACTCAGGTTCTAGTGAAATGAGTGGATCCATCCTGGCTGCAGGCCAGCTGAGAAGTAGAAAGATTTATGAAAACTCTCAAGAAAACGTTTCAAACAGCTGTAACAGAAAGGAAATCCATGCAACATCTGAATCACAGAATTATTACCCTGCCACTCCATACAGTATTGCCAGGGTCCCTCCAGCAACTACATTATTTAATAGACCATTTAATAGACTATTACGAATCCAGTTGTCTTCATTACAGCAAACAGGCAAAATGCACAGATAATGGAGCTGTTTTGTGGGTGGAACAACTGCTTGGAACAAAAGGTGAAATAACACACTGCGCAATAGAGAAGCCTCACAACCGGCAGAAGTAAGCGTGCATTATATGGGCTGAAAAACAAAATTTCGGATACCAAACAGCTTCGTTCTTAGGCAAGCTTAGACAGCAGGAAAAAATAAGTAAATCAGTTTATATGAACGGGAGGGTGGAGGCATGTGGTGCTAATTACCTGATATGCATCACATTTTAAAGCACTTGCACAGATGTTGACCATTTTTTGGGGTGAGTCAAGATACTGTCTGTTTCTTCAGGACAACTCCAACACCTGCAAACAATCAAGATGGAGACAAGGTCCAGCATTTCACATCACTCTTGTTGCATGCGGTGATTTAATATTTGTAGGGTCATGATTCAATCCCAAAACTGAGTGTGGATGAGCCACGCTGTGTCTGATCCAAGGAGGTACTGGGCGCATGCAAGAGAAGAGAGAAAAGCATGTTCAGGAACATGCCGAGCGCTCAGCACATGACAGCACCAGCTCCTAAATCAGTCCCACCCGCGGCCCTGCTGAAGCATCACGGGCAGTGCTGGGTTTGGTGGATGGGGATTACTGCACAGAGCTAACAAACATGGTGCTTAACCAAAACGCTGCGGTAAGGCTGGGGCAGTCAGGAAATGCTCTCCTGTGATGCAGAAACTTTTCAAATTAAAATAAAGAATTATTTTCAAATGATAAACTTGCTGCACTTTCCAACGTGAGAATCATAAAGAGTTGCTAGTTCAGAAAATATATACTAAAATAAAAATTTACTAAGAATAACTCCCTTTTTCACAGTTTCCCAGCCACCTTGACTGCAGCAGTGGCTTAGCAATTGGCCCCAGCTGAGGAGCAGCTGCCCGAGAGCTTGCAGCTCAGAGCTGCAGGGCATTCCCTGCCTCCTGCCGGTGATAACACCAGAAAGCAGATCTCTTCCCCTACTTGGAGCAGCAGCACTCTCCTCCATGACATCTGCCAGGGCTGCAATGGGGAGGAGGTTCAGGGTGTTTGTGACCCCAGGAGGAAATGTCGGGTGTTATTTCTCCTCCTGTTAACTCCATGCACAGCCAGCTTGGAGCCACAGCAGCAATTCCTCCTGATCCCAGTGTTCATGTGGCTGTCCATCCCTTACGAGGATCCTGGGTGGCTGCCACCCAAAGTGTTTTCAGTTTTAGTACTTCATAAAGCAAATTCAAGATAACTTTAGTATTTTCTATATTTTAATGGAGCAAAATTCAGGGAACTTATACAGTTTTAGCTGTTCTTACAAGGCAGAGTAATGACACATTTGAAGCTTACAGAAACCTCTCACGGTATTGCTAAGCAAAGAAGAGGTCCCACTGAAAAGCAGAGCAATGCAGTATGTTTAATACTCTTACACAAATCAGGGAAATAAGTATTCCATATAGCCTCAAAAGGAGTCAGAAAAACATATAGCTAATGTAACTTATTCTTCAGACCCAAAACAGTCAGGCCTTTTAAGGCTGATCTCCCACCCTCTCCATGTCTCAGGGTGCCTTGGGGCTGTGGTGGGTGCAGACCCATGCAGAGGTCCCAGGGCTGCACCCGTCAGGGATCCCACACCTGGGCACAAAGGAGGATTTGTTGTTGTTGTTGTTGTTTTTGAAACAGTCTTTGAAAACAGTTCCACATGGTTCTGTATCGCTAGAAGAGAACTAGCCACTAATCTTGCTTTCCCACTCTCCATGGTGTAAATTAAAACTCCTCTAGGACTGTTTACTGCAGAAAGACAACCTGTGGTAGTAACAAGCCATTTACAGCGGTGAACCCGAAATAAACAATTTGGACACTTTGATTCTCCACACACTTCAGCTTGAAAGGGAAGTAAAATAAGCATGTGGACTTGCAGCTCTGCCCATGTGCAAACAATTTTAAAGACAATTAACCTTTCATTTATAAGACTGAAATATAGTGCTGTGTTGGAACCATCTATTGCGCCTGTGCTTATATCCAGTAGCTCTCACTTCTGAAGATAACTTAGAGAAAAAGGAAATCCACTCTTTCAGAGCCCCTGCTGTGTCTTGAAACAAACAGGAATCTACTATTATTCACATTAAGCATGCTAATATAATCTGAACAGAAAATTGGATCACTAGGAAAAATAAATTCATATATGAAAATTTTACCAGAGCCATCATTAACACAGATCAGGATGTCTAATGTAAAGTGTGTGCTCCAGTGGTCTTAAATACAAGAAAAAGTATGTCCTGGTAAATTAGTTCTCTGGAGGCCAAAGTTGAGAACAGAGTAAGAGCATATCTTCATTTTCAGCAAACATCAATTCTTTTTCATGGTAATATCATTAAACAATCCTGTCAGCGCAAAATTTCTCAGGGAGCGTTCCAGGACAAAAGTCCTTTTACCTCCGGGATTTTTATCATGCCAAGCAATCAATATTTTAGCAATGTTTCACCCATTTAAGTGCGAGCCCTGCCATAGCAGGCAGCTGATAACGTGTTCATCTGCACAGAGCTCAGGGCATTTCCAGGGCGTGTTGTCACCTGGTGCATCACCGCATTGTACCATGCGTTTTGACTTTTTTTTTGGTCACGGGAAGATAAAATCACTAAAGAGGTGCTAAAACTGAATATATAACACACGGGGAATTTTCCTTGGGACTGTGCTTAATTCTCCCTTCCTGCTGAAGATGGGCAGGGTGAGTTCATGGTAAACAGATCCACTGGAAGCACAGGGAACCAGCGCTCACAGACAGGCCTCGCTCCATCAAACCAACCAGGAAGGCATGTTTCCATCTGAATATTAAATAAGGAAGCGGCCCTCTGTTTTGAATGAGCCCGACATCCACATTTTACTATGCTAGCCACATTAACTAGGTTTTGCTTTTTCTAATTTCACAGTGTATCAAAACAGACATGAAATGTTCTAAATTACCAGTACAAAATTGTAACCTGCTCTAGAGCCAATGACAAAGCCTCATAATTAACTAGGAAAAACACATTTTTCAGCAAAAATGAGAATTCAGAAAGTGTAAACTTTGTACCAGCATTTGCATCAGCATCCAGTGTGAAGGTGCTGATGCACAGAGCATAAAGAAGAGGAGAAAATGGGAAGTTTTCTTGCTTTGCAGTTGAGATTCACCAGTTGTGCAAGACTCCCCACCTCTCAAAATATTTTCAAGAGGTGGGCTTTGAAAAAGAAAAACATTTCAATTAAAAGGTGTCACCACCTGCACGTAACTAAATGAACTTGCTTACCTCGCGGTGCCCAATAAACATTAAAACTTTGGCTTTTATTTGTCCCAGTTGTAATCCATGGAGTGCTACCATGTTTCTTTAACATCTGGGACTCATCTTATCTCTGCTAATGACTCACTGGTCTGCAGAAAAGGCATGCTGAGGCACAGATGTGCAGTGTCACACGGGCTTAATGGCATGCAAAGGGAACAAATAAAAAGGTACGTGTTAATGATTACGGGGTAAGTGCACGCGGTTCAAAAGGTGGAGGATTTACATTGCGAGTGGGGAGGCAGCCAGCAAAGTGCTGTAGTCGGGAGCAAGCAGGGCTGACTTCCTCACTTCGGCACGGTTATTAGGCTGGGGAATGGGCTTCGCCAGGGATGCACTGTGCAAGATCTTGACACCTTCTACCTCCTCCGTGCCAGCAGCTGCACATTGCCGCTGCTTGTGCTGCACCCAGCTGAGGCTATGGAAGAGATGGATATTTATAAGACATGTAAAGTTACAGTATGCAAGGACACATCAGTCAAATCCTATTTCTGCTAAAGAAAAGGAAGACTTTTTCAAAAGTGAAATTTGACTTTGCCCAAGACATGTATCTTTAAACCGAAGAAAAGCTATTTCAACAAGTACTTTTTTTATAATACATACAAGGAGAATAGCAACCAGAAAGGAAATTGTATTTAGGAATAAATTTGTGTTAGGATTTTATTACTAATTCATTACATTCTTAATCTGAAAAATCCTGAAGCAGCACAACTACTTTAGAATTATCATTAATAATTACACTGATACTGAATTCTTTTATGCAAATAGTACAGTAGACTTAGAGATAGGACCCTTTGTAAACCTCCTGAGTGTTTGCAGGAAGTTTAATTCATTTCATATCTCCTCTAGTTTGCAAATGAGGTGTGAAACAATTGTCTGCTTCTGGAAGGTGTCAGCATTCAAGTGCCACACAGAGTACATAGGCAGTTCCGTTAAGTTAATGGATTGGTATATACTGTCGTCCAATATATCCAATGTCACGCAGCCATCGAGTGAGGTCATCCAGATACTATTAATTATTACAATTTATTGAGCGCTGACAGTGTGCGCAGCACTGTATGGCTGGCCTGTGTCACTTCGCAGCAAGCCTGAAGTCTCCGTCTGTTTGCTGTCCCATGGGGAGAGGCGATGAGGGGAACATCACCCATGGGAAGGGAGCCAGGCATGGCCCCAGAGCACAGGACCACGCTGGTGGGAAGGGGAACAGCTCGCTCCTGCCATTGGGAGTGCCTCTGCCTTCCCCAAGGAGGGCCGAGCTCCTGAGCACATACCCATCGGTACGGCTGATTAATGAGATGCTATAACCAGCCTCCCAGATACCCTTTTTTATTTTTTTTTAAATATTTTTAAGGGAAGACATCTTGTTGCCAAATATTTCTGTGAAAGAAACAAAACAGTTTTGCTAAAGAGATTTCATTTGAATACGTTGTGTCTGAGCCTCATCCTGGAGTGTCTCAGCTTTTGCATCACTCTCTGCTAATGAGTTTATCTCCCTGGGTAGTATGTGTCTGGTAAATTTTTCAAGAACTGATCATTAGCAATGTTTTGTATATTTTATTTTCCTGTTTTCACTGTATATAGAGTTGTCATTTTTAATTCATTGCCCACTGGAATTTTATGAAGGAAAACTTGCATTCTCTTAAAAATAATATGAGCATGTTGGTACAGATTTTAATAGAAACACTGTTCTGTAGGTGAAATTTTCTGATTCTACAAGTACACGAGAAATTGGGCAACACAACCAGAACTATGCTGAGAAAGCACAACAATTATAGAGACAAGAAATGTGCTTTTCCTGTGCAGGAAGAATATTGCACCAAGAGGTTAGAAAAAAGTCCTAAATCTTCCCTGTACATACCACGGGCACTGCAGTTTCTGAAGCACATTGCTCCTTCTGGACTCTGCCACCAGATTAGAGAATTTGAGCTCAAAAAATTGGGGATTTTCTTGGTGCAAAACCCTGAAAAATGCAAGTTTAATCCTGATTTATGGGGAAAAGAGTAACGTAATCTTCTTACATTGCAGTATTTAAAAGCACATAGCAGAATTATCAAGTATTTTAACCTAATTTAGCTTTTTTTCTATTAGATTTGCAAAACAAGACTAAATAAAATTAGTGAGCACTTGCATAATGCTTCTTTTCACAATGGCTCAAGAACGATTCTGGCAAAGAAAATTCCATATTGTGATACAGTCTTATAATGTAATGCAGTGCTCACTGTTAATGCACTCTTACTTTTCAGTTTACTACGCCACTACATCGGAGCACTGACATTTTTCTATATTTCATCATATAGGAGTTATGTGTGATTTGCACTTTGCTGCAGTGTCTCCCAAGTTGTAGCTGAGTCCCAGCGAGATCATCACTTCAGTACCACCTCGGTGAGTTTCCCATTCAGCACAGGCTGCAATGTCCTGGAAATAAAAGCACCTTTCCTCTCTTCTCAGCTGTCTTCACCCATTTTTTCCTGCCAAGAAACTCTGGGGTCTGTGGAAGCATGAAGCACTCCATCCCCGACACCTTCCCACAACATGCAAGACCAGAAAGAAGTCCTGCTAATGAAGCCCGGGTCTATAAAGCTATACATCACACAAGCTGGTGGATCTCAGTCATTTCTTCCTCCTCCTGAACTGAACCTCATAACCACAAAGCTCAGAGCAAGCAGCTCCTTTCTTGCAGCTCCATTCACAGAGAGCAAAGCTACCTGCACAGCCTTTAAAAATGACCTCAAAAGCACACTGGTATGGGTTGCTTAGCTGCCACCATGGAATTTGAAAATCCCAGATTCAGAGTTTAGTGTAGAAAGCAGATTATATAAACAGGGCTGTTTTCAACGCACTTGAATCGGTATTTAAGAAACCAATTTCTCTTGCACTTTTGCACTGAGAGAGCATACAGTCTGGTTTGGGATTTCACTGTCTGAAGCACTCCAGGAGAGCAATGCAAATCAGCAGCTATCACAGCCCATCCACGCACCTTCCCAATGTAAAGAATCCACTTTTCACATCTCTGAATGTGTCACAAACTAAAGAAAATCCACCTGAACATCGCACAGAACACTGCTGAATTTCTACTTGAAATCACAAATGTCTTTGCTATGATGCTCATTGATCATGAGGCCAAGCATTTAAAACATCGCAACAAAACATACTGACAACTCCAGTGTCTCTCAAGGAACATACAGAGCAGAACAACGTGGACATTTTGCTGAAAACTGTGCATATTATATGACAGCATATTTATCTGTTTTTGTTCAGCCTCTGAAAACGCGTTTTATGGTGACTAAAGAAGATGGATAGTCTGAATAAGTTATTGGGTAACTAAGCCCAGATAGCAGAGGACAAGGAAATATTTGACATCCTAGTGGTAATTTTTAATCAGAAGACCTGCACAGAAAAAAAAAAAAAATATATATATATATATATATAATAAAATGATTCCACAAGAGAAAAATGTATGACTTCAGTCTTACCCATAACATTATAAATGGAATTTGTCAGATTGCAGTCTTACAAAGCTCGTTGATAGTAAATTAAATTTGGTCAGTTTATAAAGGTATTGCTTTCATGTTTCTCTCATAAGATCTTACATTCCTCCGAGGTTTGGAATCACCTTGCTTCTCCTAGCTTGTCTTCTGTCTTCTATTCTTCATTACACAACAGATGACCTATCAGATATTCTTCTTCTACTCCAACAGATTTCCCGTTGCCAACCTTCAATGAGAATAAAGCCTGCAAGCCTTTTTATCTTCATTCTGCTGCTGTTTCCATCGTGTTTTTTTTTTCTTCTTTTTCTTTTTCTTTTTTTTTTTTTTTTTCCTAAAGATCGTTTGCCAGCACTGCTTTCTCGGTTTTACCCAGTGGAACAAGCAGTGTCTTCTGAACTGACAATTCTGACTTTTTGCTGCTTGTGATTTTTCTAAAGCATGACAACTACTTGCATGAAGACATGGCAAACCTTTTCAGATAAGGAACTCAAAAAAAAAAAAAAAAAAAAGAACAGCCTTTCAAAGAACAGTAGTGGTTACTGCAGAATGAAACAAGTCTCTTATGTATTAATTTAATTCAGTCATACCTTTTCCATGGCAAGAACAATTAGAATCACATTGTGTTTTTTTAACACATTGTCTTAAATTATTATTTATTTATTTTTTAGAAAATGTGCATTAGTATACAAAATTCAAAATGTTTTTTTTTCTAGCAACATACAAAAAATAATAATATTTGATAATTTTTTTTATTCTGTATGAGAAATATAAATTGAAATAAGTAGAAATTGAATCACCTCCATTATATTACAGGCAAAGGAAGGTCAGGGACATTATTTATTGAAGTATTATTCTCTGCATGTATGGGATCTGCCACTTTGCAAATTAATTATTGGTCTATCAGTAGTCATAGGCAGGCAGAGATGGATGCCATGGTTGCTACTGGTTGTTGTTTATTCTTGGTAATTAAGCATTAAGGGGCTAACAAAGACCCAGCAGCATGTCCCAGCTTCCCATCAGGAGCAGGAGAAGCTGCAGAACTGAAATGTGTCCATCCCCACACCCCAGGTACCCTGGATTTTCTCTGGAGAACACACTGGCTCCTGACTGCCCATGGGGTTAATGGAGGGGCAGAACCCAGGTAGTGCAGAGGGGAATCCATCGCATGGCAGAATACATTGGGGTCTGATATTTCTTTAGCAAAATATCTGAGAGCTTTCTCTCTCTTCCTCCCCGCTACTTTTAAATAGGAAGGAATTGACAACCCTCCACCCTTTCAGCACTTGCAAGGTGTAGTGTCTATTTTTCAAAAGGCTGCCCGAACTATGACGAACTAAGAGAAAATGACTGGTTTCTGAAAGAAAGAAAAGGGTCCTTGAGTGTGTGCCTAGGAACTGCTTCTTTAAAGCCCCTGGTGTGACTAATCTAGCAGTGTGAGTAACGAGGCGAGGCCGGGGAGCTGGGGCACCGAGGGAGCTAACAGCATGGCGCTGCCTAAGGCAACAGCTGGGTGCTGGGGTGCGACAAGGCAGGCTTATGGGCAGACATGAAATAAATAAGCAGTTCTTGAGTCCACAGGTCGATAGGGATGGTTGCATTGAGGCCCTGCTGTGCGGGCTGCAGCCTGGATCAGGAGGACGAGGCTGAAGGGGGCTCGGATGATGCTGAGGCAGCGAGGGATGCTGCCAGGGGAAGGCTTTCTCAGCTCTGTGGTTTGAGTTGTAAAAGAATTACTAACAGTGATGACAGAGGCGGTGTTTGTTTTGCACAGTTTTCCGTACGGCTGGTAGAAGTTAGAGGAAAAAAAGCTGGATTCTTTTCAGAGTGAAAGGCATTGCCCGTGCCTTTATCTCTGCTCTTCAGTGGGAGTTCTCATCAATACTCCACCTGGGTGAAACACTACGAAGACATGTAGTACTGAGGACAGCTACTGCTATAAATGCAGCTAAAGGAGGGTAAGTCAATAGATCCTTACCTACAGAAACAAAACTATTTTATCCCTCTTCCGTAATGGATTGGGAGTACAGCTATCAGGTTATATTATCTTATTGTAAATGTGAATGGAGGCAAATAGCCTTCTCCAGTGCTAAATTAAAAGGAGGACTGAATCAATATATGTGAGGAGATGAATCAAGTGTCCATTTCCTTGAACTGATAGCAAAAATAATGTGGTAATGCATGAGAAGCCCTACTCTAACATTGCTAGCATGTAAGTATAGGGTTTTCACTCAGTGCCAGCAAGAAAATGGGGCTCTTCTGGCTTGGGAAGCCAAAAATGAGAGCTGATGTAAAATGCATTGCCAAAAGAAACAAGCACTGTGAGTTCAACTGTTTACCAATAACTTTAGCTCAGCAGCAAATCTGTCAACTCATTTGTTTTTCTTGTCTGCCAGACTGGAAGCAGTGCAAAACAGATCCTTTAAAATCATTTATTATCATATCTGCTATTGTCTGTGCATGCTGGCAGCATCTCCACCATAAGTGATGGCCCTGTAACAATTCCAAACTGGCTTTAGGAGTTATTTTGAAAAACTAACAGGCAACAATCAGTAATACATCACCTGCTATCTGCTGACTTGCCTCAGGCCAGGCAAAACAGTTTATAGGTGAGAGCATGCAATGAGACTCGATCACACCTTACCTCCTCACAGCCACCAGCACCTAGTGCCACCAGCACCACTCATTGCCTTAATTTTTGCAGAGAATTAAACTTCAATTGCAAAACAGTGTCATTGCCACTGCCATTATGTGTTCAGCAATACTGATTAATCTCACAAGCTTTCAAACAAATTAGCAAATTCCTCACTGAGATAATGTGCAAGGGAGAAAGAGGTAAACGAGATGGTTATTGACATTATTAATGTATTGATTCTGGAATAAAGAGCCTCTATTCTGTTTCCAGCCCTGTCACAGACTTTGGATGTGACCTTGAGCTTCTCACTTTCTTCATCTCATTTCCCTACCTGTACAATTGAGACAATAATAATTCCTCACCCTTCACCTTTGTGCTGCAATGGGCAACACAGATTATCTTTTGACAGCGCATTAAAGCGCCTTTCCTGAACACACTTAGGTATGATATAATACAGATATGACCTTTTCCTCCCACTGACAGTTTTCCTTAAAAAATAAAAATTAAAAAAAAAATAATAAAAAAAAATCTATATGAATATGTCGTATAGCCTGCTTAGTATTTCAAATATCCTTACCATATACTTGTACTATTGGTATCTGTAAAATAATCATGCAGTAACAGGTTGGGAGGGATATCAAGAGAATGTCTAATTCACACCAAGCAGCAGTTTTAAGCTTTTATTCATAGGTAATAAAACTGCACAATACATTTGCCATTGGTTAATCTGAAACGTAGCCCAGAACAGCTCAGGACAGGACTATTCTGCAGTACCCCAGTGAGAGGAACTCCTTTTTCTGGGAAACTAAAGCCAGTTCTCTAATTCTGTGAACAATGCTCATCTTTGTTTCAGTCCTATTTCAGCAGCCTCTGTTCATCCTTTGATGAAATCCCTAGATCCATGGGCCTTTCTGGGAATTACTGCTTCCCTTCAGTTATCACTTTCCTTCTTTGCCTGACTCTGCTGACCACCCAGCAATGGACCTCGACCTCTCCTGGCAGTGAGGCCAGTGGCTGAGCAGCCAAACCACATAGACGGTGCAATGTCCATTTTTACAGAAGGGACTCTCAGACCTGTCTCTTCAGTCACATTTTGCCTCCTTTCATTGAGCAATGCCTTTCACTCTCTCTTGACACCTATTCTGCCATTCAAATTCTAATTTAAAGTAACTAAAATTGGACTCCTGATGTGTCCTCTTAAGACAATCTCCTTCCTGAATTCACTGTCAGCCCTGTTAATACTCTCATCTCTCCTGTCATTCAGATCTGTAAATGAAGTGGCCATTAATGATGGCATCATATCCTTAACATTTTAGCCAATTAACAGTGACTAAAATGACAGAGATGTGAAGATAATGAGTACCTGTGCCATTGTTTGTACATGTATCCATGCTCAGCTAGAATTTCAATTTTTATCAGTGAAAAATATTATCTTAATATATTTATATAGAATACATATTGTACGTAGTATGGATGTGCTAAATCTAAAATCTGGAAATAAAGCCTATTCACCATTACAGGTTTTCTGTAATTTCTCTGAAAAAAAATATTAAATATTAACAAGAAAATTTTAAAAGGGTCCCTGATTAGAAGTTTTTAATGGATGATTGATGAATAAGTTGAATAGGATAATAAGATGAAACATGAAAGTTTATATGTTAGATCTGCACTTTTAGAAAAGTCATGCATTCACATTATCCCTACATATATCTAATTCTTCCACAGCCCTAGCAAGGTCTTACAGAGGAATTAATGTGTTTTAAAAGAAAAAAATGTATTGTGGGTGAGAATTAAACTCATGTATATTCATACACCTTTTAGTAACAGGGACCTGATGATCACGTGTGTGCTTTCACGCTACCCAGTGAACATAGAACCTACAGGTATCAGTCATGCTCAGCCCAGGCTCTCGGATGCAGACCCAGGTGGAGATCTGAGCGCCGTGCAGATCGACAAAGCATATGTTCACGCACCACAGGATCTCAGCAGTCATCATGTTTTTCCCTGATCCATTACCACGTGGTACTGTTAGACAGAGTGGGGGAAAGAAGAACTAATAAATCAGCAAAGTGCAGGAGGGAGAATTATAGGCAATACCAGATGAAAATGTAACTTTCCTGAAAAAATAAAAAAAAAAAAAAAAATAGCATAAGGACTAGCATGAAGGATGCAAGCCTCTGAAGTTCTCCACATTCTTCCCATATGCAACAGAAGATGTGTTCCTAGAAATTAACACAGATAACAAACAAAAATTATTGTGAAAACTTTTTTTCTTTTAAATCACAGATACTCTAATATATCTCAGGTTTTATGCTTCCCTTCCCACTTGCTACAACAGTTTTTTAAACATAATAATTACTGACTTCGCCTGCCAGACTCTGTCATGTGGAGAAGCTACAAGACCCTTCTCCTGCTGCAAGACTGTCGTCCTGCTGCATCTCTCACATGCCTTCTGGCTGTAGATGCTTTCAAGATCCCCCAAAGGCTTCCTCACTCTGTCAGAATATAAGCGAGCATCTTGTTTCTGTGCAAGATGTTGTTTTCTAACTTTTGTATTTTTTTTTTTAAGTTTAAGGTCTGGAACAAAATCAGGCATTGTCTTGAAATGGAAAAAGCACACGCTCTGCTGTCTGCCAGGTCTTGCAGCTGTTTGAGGAGCATCAAGTAAAGTCGTCCTGGCTGAGCTGTGCTTTGGTTCAGGGAAGAGCGTTCAAAGTTCACAAGGGACAGAGATTCCCCCTGTGAAATCACTAATGGCAGGTTTGCAGAGTCTGTGTCAGTCCTGCAAAGATACTTAATGTAGATCAGACAAATTAAAGTCTTACACAACCTCAGCTGGCTTATTTAATTCAATGTAAATGGATCTTGAAACTACAGATGATTCTAGGTGCTTGCATGAAAAGAAAGTCGGTCTTCCTAGATAACACAAAGGAAAATTCAGAGTAGAGCTGAATAATCTTTTCCAATCAAACACTCATTTGGGATTCCAGCAATGTTGCCAGCACAAATGAAAGCAAGACTTGTCATATTTCTTACCAAAAAAAGAGAGAGAGAGAGCACATATCCCAGCATTGTCTATTACTAAATGATCGGGACTTTCATCTGGGCTGCAGGGACTCCAGTCAGTCCCTGTGATCTGCTTGATTCAGATGAAAAAGCATAAAGGTGATATTTCCTAGACCGAGATGAATAATCTGACCACATTGGTATTCGTGAACTCTCACACCCTGAGCATGAATTTCATCCTGAAACGGAGACGTGTCTTCACATGGAAGTTTTTATCAAAATTGGAAGTTCTGGCTTTTCTTGCAGGTGCGCGTCTATCGAGGGAAAAAGAAAAAGGCAGTAACACAATTCCAGGCAGGGCAGTTCAAGGAGTTCTGCGTAAGGATATAAAGCAGTTTTAATACATAACATTAGACGTATTAGCTGAAGGACATTTCGTTAGACTTCTGTAATTGGGTACTGCTTTTAGCACTGCAAACGTAGTCCTGGCAACACCGCCTCAGCATCACCAGGTTTAAGTATCAAGTGGTTTCTGAAAGTGGCAATTTGTTCACATAAAAGTGAGCAAGATACAGTCAGAATTCCAGTCACAGGCAGTAATGGGACAGTAAGTCACAGTCCAGCTATGGCTGGGCCACAGGGGAGGCTGTGCTGGGCTTTTGGGGGCATGTGGTGGCTCTCGGGGTTGAGCCCCCCAAGACAGAGCTCTGCTGGAGCCAGGCAGGGGCAGCAGCCACCTGCCAACCAGCACAAAGCCTCCTTCTCATCCTTCCATAAACCAAAAACATATGCAGAAAAGCTCATCAAAATTGTGAAGAGCACTTAAGTAAAGAGCTTTAGAAATAGTATTAGGTTTATCATTAAAAATAATAATAAAAAAAAAAAAATGGAAAGGGATCTGCACTGGGGCAATAGTGCACTGTGCGAGTAAGAGATCTGGCTTGCAGCCTTTTAGCAGCAACTTACTTTACACTTATTTGGGGTGAAATCTGTGTTAAAAGCAATGGCTTCACACCTTGACTCAGGCTCTCCTGCAGCAGCCCCCATTGCTCGTCTTCGTATCGTCCTTGCTCCTCTCAAGCCCACGGGGTGCGGTTTGACACCGCAGTCGCCTACATTCCCCCAGCACACTTCAGGAGCAGGAGATGGGCAGGAGGAGGCCAGCATCCTCCCTCCTTGGCCTCTGGACCCCGAAGGCTCGTCCCCAGGCCAGACATCTAGCTGGTGTGCTAAAGAAACCTTGTGCTTGTTGCATCGGGGCTGCTGCCGGTTGCTGCTATACCCTGGAGTGGTTGTGATGTTGTAGAAGAGCAGCTGAGAGCAGCCCATAAATACACGCTTGAAAGCTTATTCCATATCGAAGCACTTTGATTTACTTCGGAAATAAAGTATCTTCTGTTGCTCCATTCAAATGTTATATACAGATTTAATCACAAGCCCCATGATACTTGATGTTTTTCACAAAGCTGTGCTTCTCGACATCTCAGATTTCTTTCTTTTCTTTTTTTTCTTTAAGTACCCATAAGGTAAAAATCATACAACAACAAAAAACAAAAGCAAAATGCAGGGACGCCAATGACATTTTGCTTTTTAAATCTTATTCTTAAGCCAAATGACATGAACTCACCTCAATTCTGAGTGCTTGGGATTGCTCGTGCACTATGAGACATGCTCTGTCATTGGCATATAGCACATCACAAGGATTCAAATACCACAAGTGACTTGACAATGCTGTAACAAAAAGGAACGCAGTCTGCTGGGGGGTAAAACAAGGAGGAAAGGAACAGAAGCAAGCGCCTGGATTCAATTTAGGAGAAGAAAGGTGTCCCTTGAAAGCAATAAGAGCTTAGGAAAAGGAGTAAGGATAAAAAGCTAAAAAAAAAGGAAAGGTTGAAACAAAGATTTGAAAGGGTCACACTTGTATAAAGATGCTTATCTAAACCACCAAAGCTTTGTCAAGACTGAACTTCTGAACCTGCTGAGATATCAAATCCATCTTTCACTTCCCTGGACTCCGACCACGTTCTCACACTTCCCCTCCGTGTTTTTAACCTTCCCTCCCCAGCTGCTCTCCAAGACATTTATCAGTCCCCGGGGATGGGAGCTGTGACTCAGCTCGATCCCTGCTAGCAGGCCCCCAGGATTTAGGTCAGAGACCTTCAGCAGCAGCACCGAGGTTGGGAAGTGCAGGAGCCATGGGGCTGGGAGCTGGAAAGCAGCACCAGGAGCAAGGAGGCAGCAGGAGGAGAAGCAGGTGCAGCAGCGGGGCTAAAACCTGCTCAGGCTTCCTCGATTTACTATGTGCACTAGGTTCAGGAGAGTTTGCGCTTACTGGCTCTGCTGGTCCTGAAAACATACTACTTGAGTGCATGTGTGTGTATATATATATCTATTCCAAAACTATGTGGGATAATTTATGAAAAAGACGATAAAAGTTTTCATATGAACATACTGTTGTGTATTATTGAGCAGATAAAGAGAGAAAAGCCATAGCAAATCTAGAATCTGGCTTTATTTCTATTTTATTTTATATTATTATTATTTTTTTTTTTTTTTTTTTTTTTTTCCAGAAGCACTTTTGGATGTGTTTCTCTTTGCTGGAGGGTCTCTAAACACCTTACCAAGCTTCCCTGGTGGCTTGGTGTCATTCATAGATTATGCAACTTGAATACCTTCTGGTTTGCTTGAATACATTACTTCTTCGCCGGTATCAAAAGTTCTTAATCCTTGGAAACTGTACTGACAGCAGCCTATCATGCCATATCCTCTGACCTTGGATAATTGCTGACTTTCTTCATAAATACTTCATGAATTCTCACTTAAAATGGACCATACCTCCAAGCTTTCACTTTCAGACAGCCTCTTTCATTCAGTGACCAGGTTTATAGTTTCTGAAAGCATTGTTGGTAGTCTTTTGCAGTGAATCCCCTGAAAACTTCCTCTCCTTCACATCTTGTTTACATTTCCTAAGCCATATTTTTGGTGCTTCATACAGTGTGCCTTGAAATATATATATATATATAACCTTCCAGGTGTACTTTTTAAGGGCATAGTGTCCCTTTTGCTGCTGTGCTGATACACTTGCTGCCCGCGTTAGTCAGGGAGCCGTGTTTGGGGGAATCCTTTGATTCCGTTTCTTGATGTGTTTGCCAGCACTGACTGCATCACAGACAGCCTAATTGCAATTTGGCAGCCTCCCGCATCAGCGGAGGGAAGTTTGAGAGCAGGTGTAGGATCCCCCAGCCCCCAAGCACTGCTCTGGTACCTCATCGACAACTCACGCATCTTCTGGCCGAGGTGCCACCAGCAGTGACACACGGGGACAACCAGTGAAGAACCAGGCTCACAGGAGCAGTCCAGGGACGGACGGACAGCAGCAAAATACCGGTAGCATGAAGGATGTTTAAAGGATAAAATAACTGTTAAGCAGCTAAAAAGAGAAATGCAGAAGTAGCCTTTGTCTCTAAGCAGAAGTAACACTCAAAATGTATTTGTTATTTTAAGCAGTTTTGTCTTTCTTAAATGTCTGGCCGTAGTCAAATTTTGTGGCCAAATTCAGCCCTGCTGTAATTAGCATATCATTTATCTATAAATTTTTTTCTCAGTATGCCGTTCTTCCTGCCAAATGCCTATTCCTATTCCAGTAATCATAACCATGAAGAAAAAAAAAATAGATTTATGTACCTCATGGCAGTGTTTTTTCCCAAGGCAGATCTGCAACTTAAAGCACATTTCCCTTAGGTAACTATGGCAATCACCACCCTTTTACATTTGGGAAAGATTACGTCTGGACTGCCAAATTTGCAGGTCAAACCTACATCGATTAGAAGGAAATGGACGCTCAGATTTCCATCAAAAATCTAAGGCAGCAGCAGTCAGGTGGGTGAAGGAAAACTAGGCTGGAACATTTGGAGTGGGGAGAGACTGATGCAGTGCCAAAGGCATCTTTGGGAACTGTCCCACTGCCCTCGAAGCCTTGATGGACCAAGCCCTTAGTGACCAGGTGCACATGGCACTCACCTGCCTTGTGGTAAGCTCTGACACAACAACAGTCAGCTCTTGAAAAGTGAGCAATGAATTATTGCAGTGTCCTTCAGCAAAGGCATTACAGGAACAAAACACTGGGTACCGGACCGCCTGTAAATATGTCAAAAATCAGAGCAGACACAAAACTTAGGCTGCTACGGTTTAAGCCTCTTTTCTCTCTTTCCTGGAGCCACAGCTACACCCCCCTGCAGATAAACACGGTGCAAGGCAGAAGGCAAAGACGCTGTGGAGCCCTCCGCACTTGCAAAGGTATCTGGTTAAAACGTGGCCACATGACAGAAGCAGGTTCAAGGTATAAAAACCCAAGGATTTAAAACTTTGCTCATATATATTCTTCAAGTGGTGTTTAATACTGCTCCTTTTGTTTGTTTTGACAATGGATCTTATCTTTTGGTAAGGGCTGTGTTCAGGACTATTATTACCCTATATAAAAGCCTCATAGTCTTTCTTTCCACTTGTTCAGCACACCAGAGTGGCATAGCAAATTTAATCGAAGAACGCAGCTCCAGGGAGAGCCTTTTGAGACTCTCCCCTTTTTCATAATGCTGTTATCTCCACTTCCTTGTGTTGGGGATGCATAAAAATCACAAAAAAGTCATTCTGAGTATATTCTTCCTGATAATTATTGTCAGACTCTGAGATAAGTACCCTACGTGATGTAATGTGTGTTAGAACCGGCTCTCTGAATGCAAATCCTGCAACTCTTATAGGCCCAGACAATGGTAGCCCTAAACACTAGGGCCTAGTATTTTGCCACAGACAAGAGAGAGCTTTGATTTTTTGTGTTTTGATAAGGCACAATCTGGGTGCCTTTATCTCAGCTGTTATATTTAAAGATGACATTCTAGCCTTGCAGCCTTGCCTATTGTTTTGACCCTGATTATCTCCAAATGTTGTTGTTTAGTCAAACTCACCAGTTTAATGAAAGGCCTGCTCCCAATTTAAGGAAAATTATTTAAATGCAGAGTATCCTATACACTGTGGTTTCAAAAAGAACTAGGCGGTTAATCAAAAGTTAATTGTATAATTCTCATGCAGATTAGGGCCTCTTGCAAATGAATCCCAGGTTGTGATTATTAAAAAAAGGGAAAGTGCTGGAGAAATGCACAAGGGTCTTCAGTCTGGTAAACAATCAGCTAAGGTTTAATTTGTGGTAAACAAAGTGCTGATACACTAGGGGTCTCCAAAGGAGACAAAAAGGTGAAAATAAATTAAAAAACAACATACAGATATGATCTTTTTGTTTTTAGGCATCTTTCAAAAACACCAGCTAAATGAATAAAAAGTAATCCATTAATATTTACTGGCAGCATCCTGGCAATATGCAAATGACAGCAGTTGTATAATTATACTCCAACCCTCGGACAGGGATCTTGATCATGAAATGTCGCCACCATCTCCAATAAATACCTATGTGGTGCTCCCAAGTACAATAAATGGCTATAATGAACAGTTTGATTAATCGCAAACTGTTTCTCTATATGCCAATAAACAACCTTGGCAGAAAAGAGCACAAGTGGTATGTTTAAAGCCTGTAAGTATGCTCTGATGGTATCTGAGCAAAGGAATAAACTAGTGATGCTTTCTATGCCAAATAATTATTTCAAAGTTAAAAAAAAAAAAAGGGGGGGGGGGGAGGGTGTTGAAGTCAATCTTTGAAGCCTATCATGCTGACGTGGTGACAATTATATTGACTGAATTGGTTTTTTACTAGTTAGAGCTATCTGTGATGAAAAGTAAGCAATGTGGATGCATTTATGGGAAGGCCATATGAGACTGCAAAGCCCACTGATGTGGCGCTGTCAAGTGGGATAGGATAGTAAGAACCAGAACTGCTTGTCTGTCTGCCAAGAATTACTCTATTATTAACTTATTTATTTACTGATGACAATACGCTTGGTCCTGTTCAAACCAGACCCCGGGAGCATCCCCAGACCAAGACACAAACCACTGCGTAAGCCCTCATGCCGAGAGACGGATGCTTTTTGACTGGTCTTCAATTTAATACAGGGTCTCGTGGACAACTGTACAGCTAATCCTAGCTCTTCAACACATGCTGAATCATATTTTTAATCTGCGATGAAGAGACTTATCCTTTAGCTTTCAATTAAGAACAGGATCCTCAGCCAGATACTGCTGAATTAAGCAAAAACTTCAAATGTCTTCTTAGCTGGCCGCACTCAAGCAGACTGAACAGTTTCCTAAAAAAGAAAAGGCTTATGTATATTTAGATAATTATATTTATATATGCACAGGCTCACAAACATAAATACTTATGCATCTCTGTCTATATATGTATATTTAGGTATGTATAAAACTATAATAATCATTTTCAGATTTTCAGCAAGAAATAGTAATGCTATAGCAGCAGTCACAGTCAGATCCAGAATGAAAGCATTAGCAGAACATGCAGAGGCTTTACCAGAATTTGGCACAGTTTCTGAATGCATGAAATTAAATATGGAAGCATGAAAGAAAGCAGGGACTAACCACAATAAACTATAATTCTACCTTCAGAAACAAAATGCTACCATTAACTACAGTTTCAAGAAGAAATAAATGCAACACATTTCTAAATACTCAGAAATTAAATAATAATAATAATCTGCCAAGTATGAAGATTTTATAGAAAGCATTGCAATATTTTAAAGACTATTTATTTAAAAGATAACCACCAAAGATAGTGTTCTATAATTCGTGCTGCAGCCTTCATCTGGAGGTGAAGGGAATGCTATCTGACATTAATTAGCAATTAAGGCACACTTGTATATGCCAGTAAATTGAAAAAGATTACTAAGAATTAAAAAAAAAAAAAAAAAAAAAAAAAAAAAAAAAAGTCTCTAAAGGGGATTTTTATTTCTTTTTTTTTTTTTCTTTTTTCTTTTTTTTTCTTTTTAATTATTTATTAACTGTATTATTCTTACTTACAGCATTTTATTTTGAATGGAAGGCAGGAATAACGTTGCCTTACAAATAAAAACCTGGAAATTATTAATTGCCCATTATTAGCTTTAAAAAACATCAACTTTCACTTCCCTATATGTGCATCAACATAATTAAAATAATTTCCCAGGGAGCTGAAGTCTGCCTGAAAACATTTCAAAACTCCGCTGTGGTATTAATGAATGCAGCTGTAGGTGCTCCAGAAGTGCACTACAGTCAAATAACTGCAGCAGGAATCTGCTGCGCCAGGTCCTCTGGATGGAGCTTGTCTTGCTGTGACCTTTGCAACCACATCTGCAAGTCATCTGCCACCATCTGCCCCCGTGTTATTGGCATGGTTTTGCCCTGCATTTGTAAGAGCGGAAGCAAATGACATTCCCTGCAAAAAGCAGGAGACCTGGAGCGTCTCGAGACGCAGGGCCACCATACAGGCTCCTGGGGCAAACAGTCGAGCAATACCCACTGCACACAGAGTTTGAGATGATTGTTTCTTTTAACAGAGGAACCCCAGAACATCAGAGACCTTTAAATAGCATTGCTTGGGGTGCAGGTAAGGTTAGCGTTGACTTTTCACATGTTTCAATCAGACCTTCGCAGATACCTAATAAATCTTACATCAGAGAAAGACTTTTGAAACTAAATTGTTCAGTAATATGCATTTTCAATCAAAACACAAGGGAGACTTTAAAAATTTACTGAGCATAAATAAAATATTTGATCTTTCTGATTCTTATTTTCCAAACCCTTACAGACACTTCATACTAATATTGACATTAAACTTCAATATTGATGTAGGAATGATGAAACAGAACTGTGCAGTATAAATATTTTAATAGGATGCAGTGGGACGTTTCCACAAAAAATAAGTGTTTTTCAAGGCATGCTCAGGCTCGCTTCCCCCCTAGCATGAAACACAAGTCCAGGGTGGCTGCTCCCACACCTGATGAGGCGACCACAGCCCCATGGTTGTACCCATAACCTGCAGGCAGGGAGGCAGGGCAGTGGCAGCAAAGTGCTCAGAACTGAGCAGGTTCTTACCTTGCTCTCAGTGTTGGTGGTCCCCACTGATCCCTGGCTCCAGGCAAGTCTGCAGAGATTCCTAGAAAAGGTTGCAGAGTTCTCCCCAGCCTCAGCATGCGTGGCAAAGCCCAGGAGCAAAAAAAAACATGCCCCATGGATGCACCTCTCTGATGTGGTCCAGTCCCATGTACCTGGGGCTGTGTCATTCATACTCCTCAGGAGAGCTGAGATATCTACAGAGTTATAATTCCTACTAAAACACATTAGATGCCTGCTCAGCCTAGAGAGTAAAATCACAGTCTCCATGGCACGTTATTTTTTTCTTGAAAAGCATTGTGGTGTCATTTTCTTTTCTTTCTTTCTTTTTTTTTTTTTTTTTTTTTTTTATGAAAAACCCCTTTTTACATTTAGTCATGTTCTCATTTCATTGTGGAGGAAAAAGCAAGGGATCTGAGCCAACGTGAAAAAAAAATGGAGTCTAATCTACTTTAAAAACAACAACAAAATTCAAATAATTAGAGACAGGTTGCATGGGAATCATTAGAGAAGTCAATATCCAACACCAGGAAAGTTATCTACAAAGTACCAGATGGTCACTAGTAAAATAAAAGGATGTGAGAACTCAAATGTGATCTTTCAGTGGAAAAAAAAATAAAAAGAAAATTAAAAAAAAAAAAAAGATTGTAAATTTTCCATGGGGAAAACAAAACTAATCGAAATTACATTCTTTAATTTTGTCATGAGTTTGTTTTTCTAATCAATATCTAAACATAAAGGCTGGGCTGCAGGGTAAGCTCATCTTGCCTTTCACATGAGTAGAGAGGCCTAGCTTTGAGCTACTCAAGCAGTGAATTCAAAGCAAGAATTCGTCAAAATACTTGTCTGAACAGGACATAGCATATAGAGTAAATAAGGAGAGAAGGGAGCACTCATAACTCCTGAGGTACCTCCAAGCCAGCAGCATCCCTGGGCTACCTGCCATCTCCGTGCCCCTGCAGACAGGGCCAAGCGCTGTAACCTGGCATGGTTTGTCCTCCTCACACGGCCTGTCCTCCTCACATGGCCTGTCCTCCTAACACCACCTGTACTCCTCACACCACCTGTCCTCCTCACACAGAGTGGCCTTCCTTCACTAGGCAGGAGGGCCAGAAGGTCTTTGCAAAGGAGCGCAGACAATTCTCAATTTTTTTTCTCTTACGCAATTATTGCACTTGAAGCTCAAGAAGTCACTTCCCCAATTAACCTTGGATAACAAAATTAACTAAGAACTCTTCTCATGTCCTCCTGAGAACTTGCTTTTCACACCATGCCTTTAGGCATCCTGTAGCATCCAGCAAAAGTCTTTGTTTACTGAACAAATGGGACTTTGCCTTCTTTGCCAGCAATGGAAGTGTGCCCATGTGTTCGCTGTCAGAAAGTCTGACTAAAGTCTCCAAAAAACTGACTGCACCCACTGCAAATTAAGAAGAAAGTCTCAGCATAAATATTTAGAGATACATATCAGACTGCCATTTCTACGGCATTCTTTTCAAAGTGGACTTTTAAGGTACAATAGGAAAGTAATGGAAGGTGGCAGATCAGTTGCTAGCACAGTTATTCAGAGCACTTAACGTAGACGCATCTTGGCCTGTTGAGAGTTTTCTGTTTGGTTTTGTTAAGCCTGTTTTGAAGTGATCAGTATTTGCTGATATGCAGGCAACAGTCAGGCATGTGCTGCCTACTAAGGCAGAATTTAATTGCAAATGTGACAAAGAAAAATATCCCAATTGGAGACAACTGAGCAACCAGCCCTGGCCACCTGAAGGGTTTCAGCAAACCTCCTGGGACCATTGGCTCTTCAGAACCCAACAGCACAACCTTTTGGGAGCCCCTGGGCTGAGCTGAACATGGGCTGGGACCTCGACCTGCAGAGACATGGGGCTGTGTCTCAGGCTCAGAAACTCCAGCCTTGAGTATAACCTAGGCACTTCCTTCTGCTTCACTCAAAGGGAGGCCCAACACCAGTGATATTCTTACACACGGGATGAACTCCTTACTTCATAGAATTTTTATTAATATTTTGACTATGGCTGAAGAGCATAACAGCTGAAATACAAGAAGAAAAAAAAAAAAAAAAAAAATCAACTTGGAGCAAACTGTCACTGATTTCCTTGAAGTCCATGAAATTAGGCATTCTTAATCCAAGCATGTGCTAGGTTTGCAGCCCTGGGCCCAGGGCTGAAGTGTGCCTCAGAGCATAGTGTATGGTAGCTGGCCAAAGTAAAGCTAAGTGTCATTTTTAATTCTCCGAAGCCCCTTTGCGATGTAGGGTTAAAGTCTTTTGCAATCTGTGACTTCATAAACACATAAACATGATCAGTTTGGAATGAATTTGGGGTAGGTTTTGACTGTATCTAGATATCACCCTGAGCAGTCTGAAGCAGCCAATAACAGTGTTATTTCAGCTAAAGAATAACTTAATTGCCTGGTAATTAAGAATTGGACAAATTAAGGAATGCTAAGCACACTGCCCAGTACCTATTTGTCTTATGTGTAAAGGGTTCAGATAATTTTCATAATTTTATATTTATCTCGAGTTTTAAGGCACTGAGGTCACCTATGCAAATTCCCCTACTGTTAGCTTAAGTGCAGAAAATATGCAGAGCCATTAAACTGGTAATTTATACTCTTCCATGAATCAGTCAAGGGCTGTTTTCATGAACGCCAAGACTGCCGAAAAAGAGGTTAGATAGCAAATATACATTAAAATTATAAAGCACTCAGTGAAAAACATCTAGAAGACCCTGTTTTGACTTGTACATTATTTCTGCCATCTATTAGATAACAGATCAGTATTTCTGCTATTGCAATGTAACTTGAAATACTTTTAAGCTCATACAAAATGAATTCAGCTGTACAGCTTCATGGATGTTACATTTGGTGTAACAACCTACAGAGGAGTCACTTTATTTTAAATGAATTAAAGATGAAAAGTGCCTCTATGACATCACCCTGACATTTCCTAAGATGGCAAGAGCAAGCTGATGTCACACATATTCTAAGTAAATATGTTGAAATATATTAGCTAATATTTTTATCTGGACAGCAATCAAATTAAGTCAACAGAAAACAAAATAGGTTGAAAGCAAACCTTTCAATTTTTACACTCTTGAACAGGAAAGAACAAATTATTTATAAGACTGCAGTTTTTACGTGCAGGCAAGACCTTCTCTTTAGACTTTAGGAAAAAAAGAAAAAAAAAAAAAAGTATTACAAGCAAGCTTCTTTTCAAGTCTGCACAAATCCAAATTTCATAGGTGTACAAGCCAACATACCCAGAGGACCATGATTAATAATTCTATCTAGAAATGGGCTAAGTAGCACTTGTTCTAATGTGAACATTGCAAGAGGTTGGGAAAAATACCAGATGCCTTTTTTTTTTTTGTTTTTGTTTTCATAGAGACAGACACTGTTTCTGTCTCTCATCCCAGTCCCACTGTGAATCACATAGACAAATACTGGCACTTCTCAAAATTGCATTTCACCCAAGCCTAAAAGGCAAATGGCAGTGACTTTGCAACCTAGAGAGACTCATTCAGAAGAGTTTGAATCTCTGTCAAACAGCTTGCTGCAGCTTTAAATAATAAATAACATTTTCCACATTATTGACACATTTGTCATACAAACAAATGATGGGAGAGAGCAATGCCCATCTCTGTCTCCGTGAGCCTCAAGGCCCCCATCCCTCACCTGTTGCACAGCAGTGAGATTAAATGCCAAACCTGACACCAGGTGGAAAGCTGTTTTTATGGTTTTATCTACTTTTTTTGTGTGTGTTGGCTTCACACCCAATTTTGTTTTCGAAGATAAAGCATGCTAGAGTCTTTACATTTTAGCAGGAATATCTGATACTTAGAAGAGACTACAGCAGCAGCAAACGTGGCAGCTCAAGCTGAAGCATAGCTGTGACTACAGCCCTCCTAATTCAGGTGCTCTTAATTTTCTCAAATCCCTATGGGGCTGAAATTTTCCATGTTTGCTCTCTGCCCAGAGGCAAACAGTTTGTTGTTGAAAGAGTCAACAGAACCTGTTTTGCTTTCTCTAAATGTTTAGGGAAAAGTTTTCTTTAGTCCTGCAATCCAGCAATGTTCACTTGCAGTTCAGTGACAGACCATTTTTGACCATTTCCAAGACATTAGTGTCTGTGAGGAAAAAATGAAGTTTGAAGAAAAAAATGTTTGTAGGTTGGGAACTACAACTCTCAGAAATTTTTAGAAAGCTCATTTGTATAATAGGATTTTTTTAGATCAAAGTTGTGAGCACTGGTTATTCAGAAATTCTCTTTAATTGTTGCTTATGGTAAAATATGCAAATACATAGGCCTTTCAAATAACAAATGGAGGAAGGAGAAGCATTACCACCCAGTTTATTGATGCCAATACCAGGCTACTGAGAAATATTGAGATCTTTTGGCAGAATTAAGCTCCCTTTGTATGACAGAAGGATGCCAGAATCAATTTGGTGATGAAGATAATTCAATACCAGAATCAAGATCAGAATGAAAGTTCTTCGGCAACATCAGATTTACTGTACTGGAGCATACCTCCCTGTTCCCAAGCTTTGCCACCTAAAGAATGGATAAAATAATCTACCTTTCTCATTAGCAAAAAGAGAACAACTTTCTCGTACTCTGTTGCCTAATGTGCAAACATGGAAGAGGCAGGCAAATTCTTTCAGCCTGCAAGAGAAGTAAAGGCTTATTCCTCATCCTCACAAAGATACAGCTTAGCAGAAATAGTTTCGTAGATGCGGAAGTATATTTTATAAAAATAAGAATTAAGGTACGCACTGTTCCAAGTAAGCTCTTTGGCTTTGCTGTAAGGGATGGCTAAGTGCTCTGAACATCTGCTTTCAAGTATTTATCCGTAGTTATCCACAGCTTTCATAAGGCAAAATCAGTCTTTATCTCCAACTGGATATACTGCATTACATACAGTGAACTCAGTACATTTTTCAGAGAATAGCATATAAACTAAAACCTTTTCTGCTCTGCAGTCATCAGGAAGCACATGATGTTTTTTGTAGAAGTAAGGGATTTGTATAACTGTCCTTATATTAAACTCCTTTCTTTTCTTATCACAGGCCAACAGGTACACATTATAATGGTGTAGCTTGCAGTATTTCTGCAGTTGTTTTCCTCAAATACTTTTTGTGTTGAACATCTCCAGTTCCAGCTTTTTGCACAGGCCAGCATGAGCTTGGGGCATATCTTTTTACCCCATTGCAGACTTTTTCCTTAGTCTCCCGAGCCATGGAAGTGATACCACACGAGTGATGCTGAACATTGCTCTTGCCTTTGTAACATTTCAGTTCTCCCCAGTCATCCAGTGTATTTTAACTAGCTATGACGAATAACTGCTGGTGGTCTCTTGACACATAAACCAGATGTTTAGGAACAATAGAGCTGAAGAACGTAGCTTTGGTGCCGACTTTTTGGCAATGCCCTAACACATTGCTGTTCTTGTCTTGTTTATCAGGATATATTACCAAGATCTCACTATATAACAGGGCATGAAGACAGGACGTATGGAAACAACTACATAGCATAATTTAATGTCTGTAATTGTCCAAATTTCACAGCCATGCAGAAGAACAATGATGACAGCTTCACAGCAGAAATTTATTGTTTGAAGCTAGCTACCACTTTTATTCCATGTCCCAGAACTGCTCAGGTTTTGCTATTTTCTGAATAGTTTTTATCACCACCTGTGCCATATTTTGGGATAACAAAGTCTGTCTATAGGTCTTATTCCTGCATTATGCTCTGTAAAAGTCTGAAACAAGACTTGCTAAATTCAGACCAAACCACTGGACTATGCAGGCAACGGTCCTTGCACAGCTACCTAATCTGTATGCAGCAGTTCATGGCCACACCAGCTGCCCTGTGACCTTCAGGTAGCATGGAGTCTCTGCAGACTGGCTCCACTTTCAGGTGTTTTTAAATGCCAATTTTCTCTAAAACAGTAGATACTAAATTGGAAGATGCACAGCCTTATTTTACATTACACTGACTGCAAGGACTCTGCCTTTGCCCAGTTCAAATTTGATGGTCACCTGGCATAATGGAAAAAGTCAACATTTTCTAGTTTTTCTGGGCATCCATGTTTGTGTAGAGGTTTACAAAAGCCTTCACCTCTATTGACAATGAAGGTTTGATTTAATACAGCAAAACTCACAAGTCAGACTGGGAGCCAAAGTGACTTTCTGGAGGAATCTTTACAAGCAGCCTCACTAACAAATGAACAAATGCTGTTTTGTTTTTTTTTCTTCTAGCAAAGGCTTTCCATCAGTGGAATGTTACGAGATTCATGGGTGGCTGAAAAACAGATGATGTGTAATAGTATATGTTCAACAAAACATACATTGTTCCTAATGTTCTAAGGTTTTTACTTCTAGTTGTATATATACAATATATATACACACACACAAAGTTTGAGCTTCACTGCACATAAATGCATGTTTAGAAGACGGCAGCAAACACTAGTCTATAGTACAGGCTCCCCATGAGACAAATATAGACTTACTTCATCTTTCAATTCTGGCATGCACTCGGATTTTATGGGTCTGGTACAAAGCCTGCTGAAAAATCACTCAATTGACTTCATATTGCTTTGAATTAAACTCATCTTGACCAAAAGCACCAACTTCTTCTGTATGTTGGCCCCTGGAAATACATATTATTTTATCCATTAACCACAAATAAATTAATTCCTAGTTATGTATAAAGTTCCAGCTCTCTCTCCAATTTTTTCCTTTTGCTTACACATTTCTGCCATTGTGCTAGAGATATTTGGCACTAAGTTGAGGGCCTTGGTATAGTCCTCAGTAAATATAAGGGACTATACAAAAGCAGATGAACGATCAGATGTCAGACCGCTTCCTCTTTCAGCTCTGAAAGGCTGAGCATTTTGAGAGCAGCTGTCTTGGCTCCGGTGAATGTTTTGTGGAGCTCTACAAATTAGTTTGCTGTAATTCTAATGCTGAATGCCAGCAGAAGGACTTTTTTTCTTATTATTTTATTATTATTATTTTATTTTATTTTATTTCTTCAGTTGTCCAACCCACTCACATACTAGAGTGGGGGCTTTACTTGAGAAGAGGCAGTGATACCCTAGATTACCCCTAGGCGGTTCCCTAGCGGTGTCCAAGCATTACCGCAGGAATCTGGCTGTGTTTGTTCAGTTTTAACAGAAACCTAGGCACTCAAATTTTCACTCAGTTTTTCTTTGAACATAATCCTGAAGCACCACTTTCCAGTAATTGCAAGGTCATAAACTATCCCTATGACAATAAACAGTGTTCATCAAAATCTGTTAGTGCTTTGAATGGGATTGCTCGGGATGGGATTTTACTGGGATTGCTCAGGAAAATACCTAGTGAATCTGAACTATGTTTGCTTGAAACATCAGTAAACTACATAACAGTCAGGCCAAAACATCTAACAGTTAATACATTAAGGTACCACAGACCCAAAACAGGCTAAATTTCAGGCTTCATCTGGTAGAAATTAACGTAAATGCACTAAAGTACATGCAACAGCGCAATCACATTGACTTATCTATTTTCAACACCAATAAAACATGCACCTATGTGGCAGCATTTCTGTGCACAACCCTACAGCATGTTTTTTCTCCTCTGTTTCTCACCATAATTTAATTCTACCTGCCTTACATCAATGTGATTGTTATATTTCAGGATAGCTAACGTGTTCTTCAAGACATCAGACAAGATCTTAGCAGGTTCACATAAATAGCAACTTGGACAGGACTTTTCAGGTTTAGCTATTCCGTTCCATTTGTCTTTTCCCTCCACAGTACCTTTTTACTCCAGATCATGCTTTATTTTCTGCCATCTTCAACCACTGGAGTGCTATATAACATTGTTTTGTTAGTTAGTGCCTGCTAGATATAACACAAAGATTCAAGACCTAAGGAGCAAGAAATCACAAAACGAACACAAAGCATTAAATGGCGATGCCAAAGTGTAGGGGAGGCAGGAAGAACAGGGAGCTGACAAAACACAAGGATGGAAGCAACATTCCAGAGGGAGTTGTTTCAATTACGCTGAAGGAAGGATAGCAAGTAGTGAGCATGTCCTATAGATTATCTGAGCCTTGACCCAGCTTTTGTCTCCCATTTCTTTCTGGGAAACACTTTGGAGATCATTCTCAAGGCCATGTAGCTCAGTTTAGTAACCTTCTCTCTAAGCCATCACTACATGATCTGCTTAGGTGCAACACATAGGAACTGAAACCTCTCTAAGTTCCCATAAGAGTACCTAGTTCTGAAGGTAGAACCTTTGACCAATTCCTTACTGAGCAATGATATTGGATAGCTGTGAAGACTTCAAAATCATTTATTATCAAAATCATTCATTTAGGTGAATGCAAAAAAAAATATATATATATATATATATATATTTCCTGGAGTGCTCTTTGGAGGACAAAATAATTAAAACATTTATTTTTTTTTTTATTATATTTGGTTTTCACCCTCATTGAGGGCAAATATTTTTGAATGTTTAAAGCAATGTAGTGCATAGATTTAAAAAAAAAAAAAAAAGTTCAAAAACTATATCCTGGACACAAAAAGTACAATACTTCATTTTTGCTACTGCTTTTGAATAAGCACCAAAGTGCACCTCTCTGGAGATGTGTGCTCAATATGTGCTCAGAATCAATTTGTAGTATATTGCAGTGATGGACTGGACTGGAGCAGCTACAGTCTATTGTGTCAAAGTGTATTTTGGGCAGCCTTTAATCTGAAGAGCCACTCGAGTGTTGTGTAACTATGTACATTAAACTCATTACATTTTTGATAGAGTATAGTAAGTCCCTATTCACAACAGACACTTTCAAATTTGTGACTTGACTTTTTTTTTTTTTTTTTTTTTTTTTTTTTTTAATAATAAAGACCATAGTCTGCATCACTAGCTGACAATATTCAAAACCGTTGTATAGAATAAAGTAATTTAAAGTGACAGTGGTCCTCTGGAAGAACTATTTAGCCTGAAAATACTGCGTGTGTCATCATGACTTCATTTATCCTTTGCATATTTATTTAAAAAAATAAATACCATAAGTAAAAGGGGGTCATTTATATTTAGTTTAACAATTCAGTATGCATTTGTACTTTCAAAGGTCAAATATTTACAAATATTAGCAAACAAGAAGCAATGCAGCATGAATGAAAAGCTTTTGTTATAAAAGGAAAATGAGGGAACTTCAGTGACTTGCCCCATCTTCACACTGGCTTCCACGACAGCAGCTGATGTCTACCTGCTCTTTTGCTCCTCAGAATAGGACTGCTTTTTGCCAGGATTCCACTCTGCACAAGTCCTAAAACAAAATGAAGGATGTGTTCACTTGCCCACTCTGAAAAAAAATACCTCTTTCTTTTCACTTTGCCAGAGTTATTATGCTGTTCACAGAACTTACTCTTTTTCTAAATGATCCTTTGCCCGAGGAACACAAATAGATCAGGCTCTGTATGAATACCCATACCCACTGTGACTGTAGCTGATAGTCTTCAACCATTATTGACTTCTAAAAGCAAGGCTAGGGAGGAGACACTGCAACTATCATTCAATCCCTTGTTGCCGAAATAAAAACCCACTAGCAGAAATTCCATTTAGCAGGGATAAAAGATAGATAGCAGAAACTGTATTAGCAGCCCCATTCAGCTGCAGCTCTGGGTTTTCTCTTTCTCTGAACTCTGACCTATTCTGAACTGTAGACAAGGCACGTGGCACTTCCCCCGAGGAAGGAACACATCTCCGCTGAAGAACTTCTCATCCAGGCTTTGACCTGGATGAGCCAGACTTGGAACCAGGCTCTGAGGGTGCCTGGCTTTGTGGTGGAGCTCTCAGCATTTTCCCAAAAGTAGTCCTGAAAGAAAAGCCTGCCAAGACTAAGCAAACTGATGTATTATATGAGCAAATTACATGCCCCTCGAACTAGTACACACCCAAACATCACCAGTGTTACTCAGAAAAGCTAGAGATGCTTGTGGAAATAAATTAAGATAAGCTTGGGTCTTATCTTATATAAATCTCAAATGTAAATTTGTATGTGAACCTAGAGTCTCTGGGTGATGGACAAAGATGATTTACAGCCAGAGAGAAAGTTATATGACATATAGCTAGATATACAATAAAGATATTAGATACAGCTACACCAGGCTCAGAAAAATATAAGATGGCTACGGAGATTATAATCAGTTAAGAATTATTGATACCCCTTTAGAAAATTGATAGCCCTTCAAGCCACATGATTAAATTCTTCACCACTTAAGTTCTAAGGAAGGGAGCCCCACCATATGGATGTCGTATGTCTTGGCTCTCTGTTCCTTCTCTCTCCTGAATTCTCTCTGGCAAAGATTTCAGCTAAGGTTTCTACAAGTGAAGTCCAGGGTATAACATCTGTCTGTAGGTCTGTAACAGGAATATGGGAAAGAATGACAGGATCAGTTGATAGCCCAAGAAATCCGACACTTTTAGAATCAATGTGTGTCCTGTGCTAGGTTCTCAAAATGATGTGGCCAGAGTCCTGCCTGAGCCTCTCAGTGCTCCTGGAGCTGATGAGAAAATAGGAAAGGAGACCTAAAGCAGTGCCAGGGCCTGAGACAGGGAAACGGCACTTGGCAGCAGTCCTGGACTTGCCTCCTCCCGGAATCAGATCTGCTGGCACTTGCACTGGGAAGTGATGAGAAAAAGTTTCTGCTTGTGCAACATTTCAGGATGGGGATTAAGAAACCATTCTGCGGGCAGGATTTACCAAGGACTTACCATGTTATGGAGACCCAGAAAGCAGAGCGTTTTACGTTGAATTTATAGATATATATATATATATACACACACATACCAAGTTCACAGACAAATTGCATTCTAGCATCTAAGAAAACATATATTCGTTTACGTCAAGGCAATTTTATTAAAAAGGATAGGATCTGTAGTGTACCCCAGCTGGTCCTCCCTCAGGTAACTGCACAATTTTCTGCTCCTGGCAGAGCTGTGGTGATGTAGTTTGGCCCCTCTATACTCCAGGGCCCAAGGTGCACAGGCCAACCCTGTTCTTGGATCTCAGTCTCCCCCCTCAGCTGGAACCACGAGAGAGCAGGTAAACTTCACCAGTCTGGACTCACAGCTTGCAAAAGGCATACGGATGTGTCAGGACAAGATGGTCTTGATTTTGTGAAGAATTATTGTGAGGTGTTTTCAGGAAGATAATGTACCACAGAGACACTTCCTTGTGTTCCCCGCATTGTGCAAGGCAGCTGGAAACGGGCTTTCCAACTGAAGGCTCTGCATTGCTCTGACTGTTCCCCTACTTGCTCGTGACACTGAAAAAAAAATGTTTTGACCCTCAAAAGTCAAAATATTTGCAAAACCAACCAGATTAAGTAAATCTGAAGACTTGAAAATGAGTCCAGACAAATCTTGTCTCTCCAACTTCTTTGTAAACTGATTGTTAATACCCTACTAAGGCTGATAGCTATTTAAAATAGCACTCTTCGCTCTTTGCCGGTCTCTTTGATACCATATTTATTTCCCTTTCTCTCTGAGAATATTTCTAATATCTAAATATTCCTACTTAGACTAAATGTCTAAATATTTCCTAGTGCATTTAAATCCCACAAATATTTTATTTGTTTTTATTTGTTTGTTTGAAAACATGTACAGGTGACATGTGCAAGGCAGAATTACATGGGAGGAAGCTATTCGAATTGTGCTGGGACTAATGGACTGACAGGGGCAGCTGGCAATCTTTATCCCATGATGCTAAATTAACAGGACTAAAAACAAAAAATTCTACTGTAAAATGGGAGATTATGAGAGAGAAATGAAAGTGCAAGAGATAAAATGTACCTGTTGTTTGTAGGTTGATCCCAGTGAGACAAGGATTTGAGAATAATGGAAAGGAAATATAAATACTTGGCAATTCCTAATCTATTTTGATGTTAGTAGTGTGTAAATGCCTGCAACAACAAATGACTTCTTGGACAAAAGAGTAGGTGAGAGAGTCTAAGAATCATACTTACAATTTTGTAAGAAGATTAAAAGTATTGTAACAAATACCTCGTTCACATTTAATTGCACCATCTTTTCTAAAGCCAAATCTACTGCAATTCTCTTATACTTGTATCCATATAGTTCATAGTGAATCCTTGAAAAGTTTTTCCTCCCATTACAGTCTCTTTTTTAAATACAGATCTGGGAAGAAGACAGGGTTTTTGTTGTTTTGTTTTGTTTTGTTTGTGTTTGTTTGTTTGTTTCTGTTTCTAAACCTGACAGAGTAAATACTTCTAGCTGAGGCATCTATAGGCTTAATTAATTGTAAGAGGAAGTCGGCTTCACATACAATCTATATAAATCACACGTTTAAGTATGTGTGTTTTTAATAAGTGTTCCTTAAGAGCACAGCTGAAGTAAGATCAGCTCAATATTTCAAAAGCAAAATTATTAGAAGTCTGATTCTGTTTCTGCCTAGACTCAGCATCTGCTTTGCTGGGTGAGGGGTGTCTCCTGACATCAAGTACACGTGAAGCTAAGGGAAAAAATGTCAGGAGAACAGTAATAAAATCTAAAGAAATGGTTCCAAAGTAATGTTTCTTTCTGCATATGTTTTTCTATCACTCTAACAATACTTCAAACAAATCGGAATGCTTGTTTGAGTTTTTTCACTTCTAAGTCTTTGATTTTATTACTTCTGTAACTTTGGGCTTTGATTTTAATTGTTTGATTTTACTAGTAGTTTATAAAAGGACAGCTTTCATGTCTGCTTATTGTATATTCAAATATAATTAAACTGCTAATGGTCAGGTATTTACAAAATCACTTGCAGGAGGCAATATAAATCAGCTGCTGATGCCTGAAAATAACCTGAAGCAGGAGAAAGATGGGTCTTGGTACATGAAGGTTACTGGAGAGATTAGTCTAGGAACAGCAGTTTAAGTAATCTAATGCTATACTTTTCAAGATTTTTCCCTAGGAAAAGAACAACACCTATTTCTTTTACTTCTCATTTACATTTTCAGCCTTCTTCATAGACAAATATTTACTTACCTGTCTTAACATGATTTCTTTTCATTCTGAAAAGGCATTCATGTAAACCATTCAAATGAAGTCATGTTTCTGTATAAAAATAAAATAAATGTTTCAATTCTGGGCAACCAGTTAAGCTCCAAACCAGAGCTGTGCCAGGTGCTGGGCATTCAACTGTCACTGACTTCGGTGGGTAGTAAAGGTGTCCAGAACCTTGCTGGTTCAACCACAAACCTTTTGTCTGCATAGTAAAGCACCTATTAATTAAGTACATGACAGTTCATAATTCTACTTCAGAGAATTGGGAAAACAGAATTGTTTGTACTGATACCATGCAAAACCACTTCTTTATCAGCTGTTTTCTACTGCTACTATACCTTTGTCAAACAGCAGTGCACTGATATTTGGTCATAAGTAATAATTCTGTTGCCCTGCTGCCAGAGTACATTACACACTCAAATACACGTGAGTAGGCATTAGAAAATAAACTTCCCTTTTGCATTCTTCAGTTGTGCATGCTAATTGTCACGCTCCTACAGCTGAGAAATTACATCAGCCATCGCAGTGCTGGAAACGCTCTTCCATGCTGTTTTGCCAGTACACTTCAGTCCTGCCCTCCTGCATCCCTGTTATTCCAGCCTTTGCCCTCTCTTGAGCAGACGCTGCCAATTGTGTTAAATTGGGTAGTGGTTTTGGAATTGAACAAATTGGGACTAGAAAAAGACCCCAAGCTCATTTTCAATTTTGTTCTGAGCTCCTATTTGAACTCAAGTAGTTAGGAAAGCAATAAATAGGCCAGGGCCATAGGGGAACAGCACTTGATGTACATTTGGGTCAGGGGCTACCACTAGGATTTCTTTAGAAATCCAGATGATATTATATTAAACCAAAAAAAAAAAAAAAAAATCAAACCACAAAAAGTTTTGTATGGAATATTTTGGCTAGTTACAGACACACTACTTCCATAGATACTACAATAGCAGCAAAACCTCAAACGAGGTAAGAATAATATTTAGAACAAAGTTTATTTTACCCAGTTATTTACATATAGTAAAGTTAGCTTCCCAGATGTCTCATCTCCCATTTTAAAATTGTTATTCTACACTGTTTACAAATAATTACTATGAAAATACAATAATTATGGAGACCTTATGTTTAAATCTGTTTTTAATAAAATCTGTAGTTTAGTCTGTAATAAATCAATAACAGCTTAATAGCAAAATTTTAGTTTCTAATATTATTATATAGATCTTTAAACTGCATTCATGATTATGCTATCCAAGGTTCTTATAGTCGAATAGTTAAGCAAGTACACAGATCAGTCTGCACTTTTTTGTTTTTTTTTTCTGCCTTGTTTTTTAGGTGATTAAAAAGGAACATGGTGATGGAAAATAGGTTGTTTATTTTTAATGGAGACTTTCTTATACTTGTTTGGAGTTTGGTGGGCTGTTTAGCTCAAGCTTGCTATACTTTTCTAATGCAGAGCCTGTTCAAGATTTACATTAGAATGGGCAAGCTTGTGCTTAGAATGGGAGGTGATTAAGTTCGCAATGCAAACACCCTCCCTGGACACTGGACACACAGTGAAGTGTTTAGCTCACAGTGTGGCAATTTAGTGGATTTGCCCCCACAGAAATGTCCTCGTGAGATCTTCATAAACATAGTTAAAAATATAACTTTAATATCTTCGGCTGAAATTTTTGGAGCATCAAGATCAAGATTCTCAGTGTTACAACTGCAGACATATCCAGGTTATCACATGGGACAATGCTACATGAACTGATGCTACGAATTCTAAGTGTGGGGTGATCCAAAGAATGGGATTTCTGATTTAATTGTATCTTTGCAGAGATACCATAATCTCATTATTTTAGAGGGCTCCACTTGCTTCTTTTTAAGGCACTTTTAAGGATATGCATAATTAATAGTACACGAATCCTTTTATGTTCATTATTGTCATGACTTTTAAAGTAATGAAGGGGATATTTTACAAATAGTTTTTACAAAGAGTTTTGATTAATGCAAACAACAAGCAATTGTTGTTTACCTCTCATTCCTTCAGGTTTGGACAACGTTTATTAATGCTAATTTCTGAGTGAAAGAAAACAATGAAATAGTTATTTTAATTTAATGAATTATTCAAAGAAATGACCAAAGAATACAAATATATATATATATAGTTTTTTTTTCATATATGTACCATGAAACACCCACCTTTGCTGGTATGGAGATAATGCCCTTCAGGGACACCCTGCTATATTTCACTAACCCTAAATTTACTTCCAGGAAGAATAAAATCCACAAAAATCTTCACATTGTTTACAAAATTGTCAGAGTGGTATGAATAGTAATTTAAGGTGTTTATTCTCATTTTCTTTGAGATCCAGTTTCTATCACTTTAGCAGTCAGAAGTTTGTTCATTGAATTAGAAATAATTTAGAAAAACAGTCCAGGAAACAGGGATGGTAAAGCTTAGAGCTATAATATTGAACATTCCAAGAGCAGAATGGTTGGTTTAAAAAAATGTGACTTTTACCAGTGATATGATACATGCTGGATTGCACGAAGGTTTGCCACTTTGGTGCAAAGTGAGAAAGTTTTCTAAAGAGAGTAATAAGGGTACATAAACAAAATGCTCTGGTCAGTGCAAACCACTAACCATAAATATCTGAATAAATATCACAAACCTTAAAATAAATCTAAGTTGTCTGTTGAGGAATTGACTAAGCTCTCTTCAAAAAGGGATACAGATTTAGAACAGCCTGTTGGTATCTTTTTCAATATTATTTGTTGGTATCCAAAAAAGACAAAAGGGATTCTGAAAAAAAATAAAGATCTCTTGCCCATACAGTGCCAGCTCCTGAGGCAGGTTGCTGTGTTGGTCTTAGACTTGTGTACAATCCTTTTATCTAAATAGAAATAATATTCATTACATTAAATGCGGAAGAGCACTAGGTTATCAAATCCAGAATGTCTACTTACTGATTTTTCATTCATGCTTATCACAGTGAAACAAGACTTCATAAAGTTGTTAAGTTACTTTTTGGTAAGAGCATCTAAACAGAAATATTTGACCTGGTTCAGTGTAGGTCCTGAATGCCATATAGATGTAAAAGGAAGCATCTAGTGAATATGGAAATATCTCACCACTTGGTAATCAGTTATTACACGTCACCTTCAGGTTTATGTGAACTGACTTCCACCAGCCATACACACCAGCACAGCCCCCTCATAATCTCATCTTCAGCTAAAGTGAAAAACTGGAGACTGGGGTAGGACAGACATCAAAAGTGAATCTGATCTACAACAGCTCTAGCTCTGGTTTCATGCTTTGCCAAGATGGTGAATGAGGCAAGGAAACCCCTCCCTGTGCATGACAACACCTGGCAAGACAAACAAAGTTGCAGTTCCAACTTGCAAGAAGTTTTGGCTGGGACTGGTAGCCAGCACATTGCACACACTGCACGATGCAGAGGTTGCATAGAAGTACCAAAACCTTACCTCCCAGCCCCCAGGTTGATAACTTCTTCCTAGTGATGACCAGCAAGCAGCATGGCAGTAGAGATCTTATTACACCTGTAATAAGATCTGCTGTATAATTCATTTGTAATTATAAAATAAAATAAAATAAAATAAAATAAAATAAATAGTAGAACTAAAATACGATGAATAGAAATGAAATAGAAAGTTATGGAAATAAAGTTACTGGTTAAAGCAGAAATAGTTTGGAAGATCACACCTTCAGACAATTAAGAGCAAACAGGATGTGTTAAACATTTTAGAAAAGTACTCTTCCAGATCTAATAAGAGTACATAAATTTTTGGAGTAGAAAAGGAGAAATGATGACTTTTCTAAGTCTTGCTACAGCTGTTTTCTGCTCCTCTGCATATGGAATAAACGAACCTATTTGTTTTCACTTAATCATCTTTTTATGCTTTAATTTAAGCTTCAGTGTCAGCCAATTTAAAAAAAATGATAAAAAATCATAACTGCTAATCCATCTATCTTTTTTGAACATGGACGTTTATTTGTTTGAAACTAATTTACTTGAAATCAGGTTATGTGACTGTAAACACTAAAACTGCATCTGTAAGTGGCCTGTTCTCAATGCAGTTGAGTGACTGATGCCATGTCAGAATTCAAATGAATTTAATGATTTCAGTTTAACAAATCATTGCCCAGAGTACCTACATGTAAATATTGTACAGCTGGTTACTCACTTTAATCTCTCAGTGACTTAGACAGAATTAGCTCTCATTATATCTCAAACTTGCTGTTTAAACTGATTTCTAGTAAGGGCTATGTGGTCCTGAGCCAGCATAATATACATGTATTTTGCACATTGGAAAAGTCTTTCTGTCTTCATTCCCCAAGGCAAGTGTATTTCCTCTTTCCTTCCTGCTTTTCACAAGGGAGCTGGTCTTTTCAAAATATTAAAAAAAAAAAAAAAAAAAAAAAAAAAAAAAAAAAAAAAAAGGATATCACTTTCCGAGATATTAAAAAGTTCTTAACATGTGTAGTCTAATGACTTCTTTTAATTACCAGATCAGCTCTGTCAGATCCGATCATTGCTCTGTGTGCATGTACAGGTATGAGAACACGAAAAGGTAGAGAACAGACTAATAAACACCAACACCATAACCATATATTTCAGGCTCAGAGTTTCAGAATTTAGCACAAGCCAGGATTTGAGGCAAGGCGGGAATATGCTCTGCTAAGGTAACAAAGCAGCTTGAGCTATTTTTTTACACAACAGCAAAACATTTAACCTGGAGTTTTAAAAGATGATACTCACAAATACGGTTAAGTCATGTATTCAATTCTGCCCAACTACTGGTGTGAAATTTTAATCAAAAAACTAGAGAGCTCATTCAAAAAAGAAATTAGTGAAAAAACTTTGGTCGTCTCTCATCAGTGAAAACTGATTTAGTTATGCAAATTACTGCTATGAATATTAAACCACTGATGAAAGGTTTTTAATGAAGGGATCTTTTGTTTTGGAAATGCAAGGGTATATGCTTTAATTTCTTGCTAATTTACTGTTCTTTGATAATGTTCGCATTTTCCCCAAAGTGACTTCACTGATGGGTTTAATACTGTGAATAGAACTACAGGCCAACAATACTGGTTTTGACAAGCCTTCCCCTGTGTAACTATAGATCATGATTTGCAGCCCCTTATGCACAATTCTATTAGGGTGAATTTTGTCTACAGGGCTTTCCATGAAATGAATTCTCATTTTAATGTTAGCCTCCTGCAGTTTTTAATTTTTAATCTGTAATATGAAATTGCAAATTTTACAAACATCATTTGAAAAAGCCACTAGGACAGAACCGAATGCCAAAGTTTACATATTGCCTAATTAGACTGTTATGAGAAGCAGCTTATCAATGTCAAGCCAAAGATCATCAAAAAATCCAATTACTAATTTGAAAAACACATATATTTATAGGTTCATTTTGTTTAATTTGCATCCGATTAGCTTAATAATTGTTTAAAAATTGTATTAAGGTTAATAATTTTGGTTCCGTTCTCAACACACCTGGGCTGTGAAAGCAGTTTAGCAAATTAGTCCGCTACCCTACCCGAAAGAAAGCTCAATTGCAATCTTTTCCATCGTAAAGCCCAGAGAATTCATTGCTCAGATGACAAGGCAATTTTAGGTATGAAAAGACATTAGATCCACTTACTGGCTGTCTCTCTTCACAGCTGTATTACTGGCCAAGTGCTAAGACAGGGAGAGCTTGTTCTGTGAGGGTACTTTGAACCTTTCCTAGGCAGGAACCTTGTCCTGCAGCACGATGCCTTGTACAGGACAGCCGAGGTCTGCTTTGCTAGCCTAGCACAGCACAGGAGGGTTTGGACTCTTAAAAGTTGGAAATAAAAGTGGCAACACAGCTTGCGACGCTAAGGGTTTTGTTTGCTTTTTCCAAACTGTAAGGGAACCTTTAAAAGCGCACATTTATAATTACAGCGATGAATAGGTCTGTGAAATAGACGCCCCCCTCAATGTTATTTAATGATTTTAATTCATGTGAAAGGTTAACCCCACTGCCATTCCTCCCTCATTCTGTCTTCCCGGTGAGGCCAGTAGTGTCCCAAGAGCACACAGAAGTGAACCAAGAGGGAATTGGTGAGTCCTGAGGCCTACAGAGCCAGGCCTGGAGCTGGGCCTGGATGAACTCCGTCGGGCGGCTGGACCAGACCCATTTCCACTGCAGCGGACGAGCAGTCTTTGCCCTGAAACTCAAAAGTCAAACTCAGTCGGTGACTTCCCTTATTAAAATGGGAGCGTGGTTGAGAGGGGCCATCTCTTGCCTGGGGATGCCAGTCTTTCCCTGTAGTTAATGGAAAGAAGGAGGCTTCTCTAGAGGGCGAAGGCAAGATGAAACCTCAGCTGGAGTGCCCTGGAGGTACTGCTGTGTCTCCGCTGACTACACAGGGATCTTGGGAGGCAGGTCTCCGGGTGATCAAATTAGTCTTTGTGTCTGCCTCATTCCCTAATTGTCATTAGATATACCAACTAGTGAACAATGTTCAGCATAACAAAGGAGGCACACGTGTAAAAAGGAGCAGAATTAGCCTGCGCTAATTGGTGGGCCTGACTTTGCTGATAGGAACTACACAGTTCCTACACAGAGGAGGGCTACGAAGTAATTCACAAACTCTAAAAGACACCTCAGAACACAGTATTAAAATGATTTTATCTTGGTAATTTGACAGACTAGAATATCAACAGATAAAAGTTTTTCATTTGATTGTTTGTTTTAACCTGGCCCAGCTACCAGATCAGATTTGTAGAAGTCTCGGCAGTTGCTGTAAATTTCGTTGAAGGCTTTGGCTTGAAACTTGTTCTCAGTGGGTCTGATTAAAGTGAATTTGCCCTCGTCTTACATGCGATTTCTGACAGAATGATCTGTCTGACCCTCCTACAGGATGTTATAATTGTCCTTTATTTAAAAATACGTCACTCAGAGCTTTATGAACACATGCAAAATATTCATTACCAAATTCACACAACTCACACATTTGGTTAATTTGCGGAATATGTCTCAAAGCAAACCAGGGGTTTACAACAGTGTGCCTTGCTATACTTTGCCTTAGTAAATGTGTTTTTAGGTGGTTAAGAAGAGCCCAATCTTTAAATATAATTTACAGCTCTAATTAATTGATTTTTAGGATTTTTTATTTATTTATTTATTTATTCATTTATTATTATTATTATTATTTTTCTTTTTGACATGACTAGATTTTTTCTGGTATTCAAAAACAGTATTCATAATGTTGACTACCAATATTCTGGTATTCGTAAAGAGGTAGATGCAACTTCTTCTGAAACTAGGAAAAAAAAAAAAAAAAAAAAAAAAAGTTAATGAACTCATTTCTAAGCTATACAGTAGCCATGTAGATTTCCTTATATTCTTTCATAACTATCCAGGAACCTGGTAAAGGCTCTTAATTGCAGAACATCCCAATTTCCATTCCACTTCACGAATACTTCTTTAACTATGCCTTTTTCTCCAAAATAAGATCCTCTCACTGAAGGAAGTAATACAGAGGAAATGAAATATGGAAGTTAAATATTAACTTGTTTGTTTGTTTGTTTTTCCTTTTTAGAAAAAAAAAAATTAGGTATACTCTTCAGACAGTATATATAGTATGTATTGTGCAGTCCTTTCATCTCTCACTCTCAATGGCAAAAGATGCATTTCTGGAAATGGCACACAAGTTTTATGGTTAATGAAACACTTTATTGCACCATTATTGTTAAGAAGTTTTTCTTGCAATGGAAAAGCATTCAGGTGCACACTAAAACAACACCATTCCCCATTCCCACAAAATATTGTGTTTGTTCAAGCATTCAAACTTGATTAAACTTCTCTTTCCAAGTACTGTTTCATCACAGTTCAGTGAGCCCAAATCTCTCCTAACACTTGGACACTTGTGATAAAGGATTTGTGCTGTTCTGAAGTCAGAATAGTTCTAGACAGAGGCGTTCAGTTACCTGCTAGGGATAGGTGCTCAAATGAACCCTAAGAAGGTACTCATACCTATCCTGAGTACCATAAAAAGCTATCAGATGACCCGATACACCTGACAGTTAAAATTCAACTTGGATTTTCATCATCTTTTTAATTCCATGAAAGGAAAAGTTACTTCATGAGATGTTCTTCCATTGTATTGCCTCCCAAAATTTGAGCCTTTCAAATGCATGTACAAGTGCAAGTCACAAGCCTCAGAATATTCACTAACAATGATTTTGGATTTGGGATTTTTTGGAGTTCCAAGTAACCCCACAGGCTTTTTTTTTTTTTTTTTTTTTTAAAAAAAAAAAGGTGCATGTCCCACCTGTCTCTGTTTTATTTTTTTGTTTGTTTTCTTTTGTTTTTCTTCCTCCCTGGAGAACAAACCATAAATTACATCCTAAAGAAGCAAGAAAGGAAGCTGAAATAAGAATCTATTGAGACGACATCCTCAAAGATCATCAATTACCTGATATATTTTAATCTTTGAGAATTGGCTCCATCAGATCTCAGCCTCTGGGAAATTATCAAACCTGACAGTGTTTACAACTCAGCATCAAGGTTAACAACTACAATCACACTGTTCTCTCAAAATAGCATTGCACCTTAGTGTCAAGTCAGGAGAGGAATGCCACGGAAAGATACAAATTAAAAGATGGAAAATTCAAACCAATACAAGTTTTCTTGTAATTAAGCAGCTCATCTTGCTGTCAGGAAACTTTTTCGAGCTATGAACTCACAGTATTCAGAAACGATATTGGACATGAAAGAGAAAGTCAAGAGTAAATGACGTATCTATATATAACTATATCATTGATTACACTACAGGTTTGAAATATAAAAATCTAATTACAGGATTTTTTTTTTTTTTTGAAGACTTTTAAACTCTCAATGACAATCAAGTTGCTTTTTTAACCTTATTTATGCAATGAAAGGAGAAAGTCCTTATATTTTTAATAACCGTGGAGATAAGTATACAGTATATGCTTACAGTTTACACTTCCCAGAGTGAACTAATGTAGGCCAGTGATGACCAACAGCAGCCAACATGTCATTAAAGGCTGTTCATATTAACACTCCAAGAAAAACAGGACAAATTATCCCGCTGAAATGTTACTAAGTCAGCTATCTCTATTGAAAATAAGGCCTAAAATACTTATTTCTTCTTTAGGACTGGTTCAAGATTGCTTAGAAAATATGAATACTGAGTTAAATAAAAGACCAGCCTTGCAGCAAATATTTATGTGACCAGTTTTAATAAAGTGTGAACAGGCTCTTAAACAAAAATAAAATAAAATAAAATAATAATAAATGGACTGCATATTTACTATCTTACTGTATCCATGTAAAATTCTATTCAAAATTTTATTTAAAAGCCTTTCTAGAGAGTATATATTATACTATTACTGAAAAAAATGTTATCTTAACATACTTGCAGGTATTTATGGAATGTTCTTGTTTCTTTTGGACAGAAAAATACATATGTATGTTTTTGCCTTTCAAAATATATTTTTCAAATACATTGAACCAAAAAAAGTCTGGTGCACTGTCAGACACCACCATTTCTTATACTTCCCCCCCAGTTTGAGGAAACAGTCTGCTGATGAAAAGAAAGGCAACTATGATATTCTATTTTTTTTCATGGATAGTCACATCAGAGACAAGGTAATTTGAAAATCGTGTAAGGGAGAAATTTTTCTAGAGCAAACAGAAGTGTTCGGCTGTATTTCTTGACAACATTATTAAGTTTGCATATGTGATGATGCAGAGGAGATTTGCATTGTGGGTGTGATGCTAGGACTTTGTTTTCCCTCTGAGATTCTATGACTAAAGTAGGTTTTTTTTTAAAGTAGGGTTTTTTTTTTTTTTTTTTTTTTTTTTTTCCCATTCTGTGTTAAACAGATGTGTAATTTACCCCAAACCACTGTTGCTATTCCTCCCCAAAATGATGTGAATAGGCTGCTGAACTTTAAATCCTGTTAAAATCCGTGTATATTACGGGATCTGCTACATGAAAGTCACAGATGGTGTCTTAAATGCCTGACAAGAGCAGGGCACTCTTTCTGATCGTGTCAGTTAGGACGAGACTGGTTTGCAGAGTTTGCTTTTTAGCAAGGACAAATCTAACAATCATTTTTAGAAGGGAATTTCTTGTACTGCCCGAAAAGGCCATTAGGACCTCTTTTGGTAAGCAAGGCCTCATTTTCTGTAGTATCTCAGCAGAGTCAGCTGCTCTTTATGGACTATTATTTACTTATTAATTAGTTATTTCAAGTCAATTTACTTAGTCTGGGCATTAGCTGCTCAACAGAAAACAAACACAAAGCAGTTACTTTCCTGTGGATTGCAGCCCCAATTAATAAGCCCGAGCGGCTGCATGGGGAGCGAGCTCAGGCACCACATGGCAGTGGGGTTAAGCACAGTCACAGCCCGGATTCTGGCATGGTTCGTTAGCCCTGGCTCATCAGCAGACCCGTGCTGACCACAGCTGAAGTGGTGGGACGTGTTACCACAACACGTGGAACTTCTGAACATAAACCTGCAGAATGGGGGACGGATGGAGAGAGGCAGCTCAGCTCCGAGCACCAGCTTTTTTGCAGGCTACAGCATCCAAGCTCTGGTGTTTTTTCCATTATCTAAAGTATCCCCAGACCCCATCATCCCAATGACAGGGATCACAAGTTCCCTCTGAATAGAAGAACCGAATCCAGTAGTTTGGCTAATCAAGAACAGTATGGCAATTTCTCATCCATTGGCCCAAAACTTGGAGTACAGTGGCAGGCTTAGCTGAAAACATAGCTGAGACTTAACATTGCTCTGAAATACCTACTGCAACGGAAAGTTGCTCATCTTTATCTTCCCGTGCACTGGATGTGTTCCATATGCAGGTGTATTTCTTTAAGTAAAAAATTGCAAGCCTAACTTTCTAACAGGGAAAAGCAACTGAAAGAGTTCTTCTACAATGAATAAAGACGTAAGCTTCTTAAATCCAGATCAAGATGCCACTTTCCTGTTTTCTTTTGTATGAGAAAGTATTTGACTCTGTTTTCCCAGAATCCCAAACTGACTGCTTTCTGGAAAGGTGCAATTGAACTTATTAACACCATTTTTCACCTTAAGGAGCTCGAACGGGGATAAAACATGGACATCCAGATTTGGTGGACTGCGGAGCAAAAAGGATGCAATACTAGCACCCACTAATGAGTAAAAAAACCTGAAATGTTTCTGCTGCTAGCTCAGGTGCAATGCAACAATCATTGTGTATCCAGGATAAGTCAGTGTTGCAAGTGTAAGACAGCCCTCTGCACCATGAAGTCAACCACGCTGAGCCTCAAGATCTTTTCCTGTACCATCACCTCTTGCTCAGGGATTTATAATCTCCAGAGAGAGAAAGCACAGGTTGGGGTATATTGAAATACTGCTGCTCCAGAAGTATTTTATCCATTTGCTGTGACCCACGCAGAACCCCAGCACCTAGAAACCAGGATTATTTCTAAAAATAAAAAATAAAAAAAATAACCTGATTATGTGATCTAGCTCATTGCAGTGCGCCAGGTGTTATGAAGGATGATTTGCTCCTAGTGGTGCTGTCTAGGTAAGGGTGTTCTCTCAGCTGGTTTGAAGTAGTTTGTGAAAAGGAGCCGAGAATTCCTCCTCCAGCTTCTTTCAAGAACTTTGTTTGCAAAAAAAATACTGCCCTGTTAGGAAAGTACTAAATACTGAACTAAATACTAAATACTGAAATACTAAAGACTGAAAAGATGACAGAGATACAGCAACTTAGAGGCACTTGCTTCTCTTACATAACTGAAAGAACACAAAATTTACAGATGGGAGCACAGAAAACTGGATGGCTGTGGAGCTCACCTGGAAGGTTAATTACATCATAAACTTCTAGAGATTAAAGCGCTACTGTTATTTCCTCTTTCTACCCAAATTTCATAAGGAAAGCTACCAAGCTGAATTAGGAGAGCTGGTTGTAACCATGCAGCCAGGGCAAGCGATAGGAAAAACTGCTTTTGGCTCAGTGAAACAGAGGTGGAAGATAAGCAGTGGTTGCGTGGCAATGTGAAGTGCTCAGCACAAGTGTTCATTGGGATGGATCAGATGGTGAGTGGGCAGGACACCACAAATGCATGCGAAACCTTCAGGTGGAGAACGCCAAGAAAAATGAGTGCTCCAAACATCCTCTGCAACTCCAGACACACAATTAAAACATTGGCATTTATGCAAACGTAGCACAGCAGCGCCCTCCAACCCATTTACCTTGGTGCTACGTTCAGCATTGCACTTCAGTGTTGTCATTCATGCTGGGTACTAACTCTCCCCTTCTCTTTTTGCTGCTGAGATCTGGCCATCTTCTACAAAAAATGCAGCTAGTAGACAATTGCCCCCTTTTCCCTAGATAGGTGGTCAAATACTAGGAAAAACAGGGCAAGATGTGATACGATGCTAACAAAATGTTCCTTTTAGCACAACTTTGAAATAACAGCATGGCATAAACTACAACAGTGTCTGCAATACTCAGCTGTTGGGTTTTTTTAAGCCTCATAACGCACACCATAGTGGTAATGGGGTTCAGACAAATTGATCCAATGCCCATCAACTTCAAGGGTTTACAAATCTTAAGCTACTTTGGCCTGCTTCTCTTCTGAAACTGTTGGTGGCTATCACTGGGTTTCTCTGGAAAACAACCAAACCAAACTACCAAAAGGGATAATTCTAAGCAGGGGCCAGCAGGGGTTGACACGGGATTAGGTTCATGAAGGTGGCTTTGCAAAGTCTGTTCTGCAGTTAAGTAGACTTAGAGACATGAATAACGCAGGAGAAAATGAGCACTGTGAGCACTGTTGTGTAGAGTGCAAGGAAAGATGCAAGGACTTCATATAGATCCAGTAAAATTGGTAAAATTCTGAAAAACTCCAGGATTACTGGTCAAGACCTACTGCTTTAGTTGTTGCTGAGACAAGCAGGGTGAGGTTACATGACCTGGAATTTGGGATGATCATAAATCCTGCACCACAGGCCCAAATAAACGTTTTGGGTGAAGATGCTCCTCTCATTTCAGAGGCTGAAATGCAAGCTGGTGGAAGCAACCTCTCACTCCTCTTGGGGTAACTGCAGCACTTGAAAAAACAATTTCAAGTTGTTTGAATAAAACAGAACTTGCCCAAAGGGCCATTTATCATCCCCAAAAGAAGTCCTAAGAAGAATGTCAGAACATAAACTCTGTCCTTCCATAGACATCTGTAACTCCTCACGGACTATATAAAGATGTAGGATCTTAAGTGTGGTCTTAAAAATTGTCGCTAGATACCCGAGCTGAATTTTCTTTCTTTTTTGCATTTAATAGAGTAGCAGAAAGCTACCACCCTTTGAGATGTGTGCACACCAACATAATCCACAGGCCGCAGGCGCTGACCTCTGGAAAATATTCTCCAAACCCCATTCAGTGCTCCACGTGAGCTGCAGCTGGGAAGGGCAACACGACAGCCTCATACACTCACTGCTCCTCTCTCCCAGGGCAAACTGCCATTTCCAAGCACTGCACAGCGTGGCCCTGTTTACAAGAGAACTGCCCGAATTTCGGAGGCACCCACGGTACGCTTCCAAAAATTACGGCATGTGGCTAAAAGAAAATTAATCTTTTAAATACGGTTGTAAGAGGACAGTAGTAATTACATCCTTAATTATTCCTAGGAACACAAAACACAGAAGTCCCAAATTGTTTACAAATTTAAATTTAATGGCTTGCAAATCCGTACTTCTCAGTAAAATTACTTTTTTTAAAAAATAACGTTTTCATTCGTAGTAGTTCTGCAAATTAATCTATAGTTTTAAAAAGAAAATTTATCGAACTTTAATGAAAAAATAAGACTTAAGCACATAAAATTTAAGCAGAAAATAGCTTACAATTAAACTGGCAGTAAAGCATCATGGCTTCCTGACTACTGCACTCATTGCCATTAAAAAGGGGATAAATATGAGTAAAAGGGATTTATTTTTCTGCTTCCCGTTCTGCACAAGCACTATATGGTTTAGGAACCACTACACGTATCTACTAAAACAGGCGTTGGCGTATCTGTAAACACATTAAGAAAGGTACTTGGATAATATCAGCGGGTGCTTTACTAAATCTGAACTTAAAAACTGAGTGCAAGTCAATTCACATTAAAAATTCCAATTTCAATTACTGAATTGTTCTAAAAACTGGTTCTTCAACTGTGAAGCCTATTTTCTCATTCTTGCACTTGCTCTTGTGCTTGCTCTCGTGGTCCTGTTCAACCCTCCAGCAGTCTGAGCTGTCTTCACATCGCCTTCACGTTTTTCTTCAGGTTGGTTTCTTTTTCCTTTTCTTGGCGATGCGTTTTCGTTTTCTATTTGTAGACAGAAATATTAAATGTAAGTTTATACCATAAATCAAGCATTTTATAGGAAGCCAACCTTCGGTTACATTGTTTTTTAAGGGAGACGTCCCTAATGACTACGTTCCAAAGATTACATCTATGAGTTCAACAAACCAGTTACAAAACCCACACTTCTGCTCATCCAATATCCTTTAAAACAGATCCCCGAGGACCTACAGCTATTTCTGAAAGTAGGTTAACATTAATGAGAGCACCAAAACCAATTAGCTATTATTTTAGCTAAAATTCCTTCTACTGATATGTAAAACTAAAACATATCTAACGTTGAAGAAAAAAATCAGTAAAAATTGATGTATAGCAACTATTTTGTTGTCCAGCTAGAACTGCAAAGTCGGGCTTTTCGTTGTAACGAACACGCTGGACACCGACGGAAGAATCTAGATGGCACAGACCAGTGAAGCTGCTCCAAGAGCTGAGCATCGACCCAAGCACCGCCGTTAAAATCCACGTGGGGAAAAACGACCTCCCCAAAAAAGGAACTATCCAGACCTGTAGAAAAGCACCAAAACAGGTCGGTCCTTTGGGAGGTGCAGGCAGTGGTGCCAACAAGTGAAAAGTAGCAAAAGGGTAAAGTCAGTAAGCCGAGAGGGGAACCTGGCCAAATAGATGCGCGTGTTACACTTGGATAAGCACACGTCACAGGAAGAGAAATGAAACGGAGAGCATGAGCAACTCACAATAGGATTAATGCACATAACCTGCCAGAAAATTCCTCAACGTGTACCTGTAAGGATTCCTTATCACCAAAGAAATATATACAAGTGGAAATAATTTCTAATTACAACGTGGTATCTTTAAATCTATATCACATCCAGCTGAAAGGTTCAGGGAATATTTTAAACGTCTGAAGCTACGGTTCTATTGGCTTGGGGAAAGCAGCATTGGAAAATGGGAAAAGGGGAGAAACGTGGAACTTTTGCTGTCTTTTGAGCTCAAATACAGCTCCAAGCCCTTCTAGCACAACTTCATTACAGCACTGACGACTGGTACAAGCTTCCCAAAACCTAGAGATACAAAAGCAGAAACTTAGATGGCATTTAGGAGAAAACAAGCATGAACAACGGGTGCTACAAGTGTAGTTATCACGCTATGCTCATCAGCACCTCTAAGTTAGTTAATTGCTGTATTTAACCTGTAAGTTACGGATTGAGAGGGCAGAAGAGCACAAGGACATTTGAGTTAACTCAGCAGAAGAGGAATACAGCTGTCAGATGACAAAATCAATCCATTCTACTTTGGAGAAACATCTGGTTTGTACTGGATAACCCAGCCCCTTCTTTACTTAAGTCTCCTTGCTACATTAAAGATCTACTCTCTAACTACATTAGACTATGGCAGCCAACGGTAATAACAACCTGTACAAAATTCTAACTTGGCTAAATGGAGAAAATGGTTTTTTTTCCCCTCACCTGATTTTAGCTTTTTGGGTGGTAAGTCATCTGCTGGCAACAGACATTTTCTTCTGCGAGAAGTGGAAGTTGTCTGTTGGGTAGGGTTAACCTCTTTTCCTTTTCCAGACTGATTATTTTCTTCAGAACCAGTGGGTATCAAACTCTGAGTTTCCGAAACGTTGCCATTTTCAGGTAAGTTGCCATTAAGGCCAAGAGAAGTAGCTGCCGCTGGTTTGAACTGTACATGCCTCCTCTTATTTCTCAGTGGCCTATTTTTTTCCTGGGATGAATTATTTTCCAGAGCTGTACCTTCACCTTCTTTAAGGACTCCTTTTTGACCTCTGTCTTCAGGCAAGACAAGCTTTTCCCTGAGAAAAGTTGGACTAGTTTCTTCTGATTTGGAAGGAACTATTTTCCTTCTGCCAGCTTTCGATGGATTTCCTTTTGCTGACGGGGTTACTTCCAAAAGTATACCCTGTTGCTCTCCAGGAGTTTCCTTCTTACCATCTTCTGGCAAGCCTTGAAGTGAACTAGAACTAACAGCCAGTGAAGCGATGCTCATCTTTTTCCCTGAGTACCCATTTGAAAGATCCATTTTTTCTTGGGAAGATTTTTCAGAAATCATTTTTTTAGCTTCCCTATGATTATTTCTGCTACTTTCTCTTGATAAGTTACGTTTTCCCTGAGCAGGAGTAGAACCTGTGGCTTCTAACAAGATGGCAGCTTCATTCCTTCTGCCTCTTTTTGGTTGATCTTCTTTTAGACTTGAAGCAACTGTTCCTAGCGGAACATTTTGATCTTTAGGAGCCTCTTCTCCAGCATTATCTGCTGGCAAACCACGTTTTCTTCTAAGAGAAATGGAATTAGTTGTGTGTGACACTGGAGGAGTTTCCTTCCTCCTGCCCCTCCCTGATGGCTTTGCTTTTGCACAGGGCACTGATTCCAAAAGCACGTTTTGTTCCTCATTAGTACTCTCCTCTTTATCATCAGCTTCTGACAAGCCACGTTTTCTCCGGAGAGAAGCTGAACTTTTTGCCTCTGCTGTGTTATTTCCCAGTGCTGGATTTTGATCTTCTTTCACAGTCGTCTTTTTATCATCACCTTCTAGCAACCCACGTTTCTTTCTGAGAGAAAGAGAACTCGCTGTTTGTGATGCTACGGCAACCTCTCGCCGCCTTCTTCTTCCTCTCAGTGGAACTTCTTCTGTTGAGGAGGGAATTGCTTCCACAGCTGGATCTTGATCTTTTGTAAAAGACTCATCTTTACTATGATCTTTAATTAAGGTTTCCTTTTTCGTAAAGGTAGAACAAGCTGCTTGCGGAATGGAATCAACTTGCCTTCTTCTGCTCCTCCTTACTTGTACAGGATTTTCTGAAGCCTCACGTTGATCATTTTTGCAAGTCATCCCTTCCTCATTTCCAGGTAAATTCCTTTCTTCTCCTAGAGCTTCAGAACTGGCTTCTTCAAATTCAAAACGAACTTTTCTACCTCTAACTCTTTGACGTGTAGTCCTATTATTTTGTGTTTGATTCTCTTGCAGGATTTCAGTTTGCTTTGGTTCATTTGCTTCCTGCTCATTTCTTGTCCGCTTCTGATGTCTATGAGCAACACTGTCACTGTTGAGAGCAGTTACTGATGTGTCAGCTGTGTTCTTCTGGTCTTTCATTACCTGGTGTGACTGCTCGACACAGCTAGAGGCTGAAGACTCTTTGGGAGAAGATTTCTCCGTTTCTGACTTATATTCGGGCTTAAGATCTAGGCTGTTTACATCCTGGGCACATTCATCAGCCTTTTTCTCTGAAGAGTCTTTTTTCCCTCTCCTGTTTCTAGTTCTCTTTGCTTCTTGTACCGAGCTTTGGTTTGCTTCCAAGTTCAGAACAGCAACTGGCACTGTATCTGTCTCTCCAGAAGGTGGTTCTGACTTTAATACTTGAGGTGCCTTTGTTGTATTTTCCTGAGCATTTTGTGTTTCATCTCCCAGAGACACTTTCCTCTCATTTTTGGTGGGTGATTGTGTTTCGGTAACAGTTTCACTTGAAGTTTCCTTTGCTTTCTCATTCTGTGTATTTTCAGGTGCCATCCCGCACATGTCTGCTTTTATTCCCGTTGGGTGTTTTCTAGCATTTCTTGAACATTTACCTCTTTTTCCTGTTACATTTACTTCAAGTTTAGGTCTGTTTTCAGATTCTTCTGTGGGGGCAGTCTCAGGAGTCTGCTCATCACCTTGCAGTAATTTTGCTGATTGGTCTTTACGAAGTTTCCTTCTGGTCCCATGAAGCTCCTCTGAAGAAGCTTGTTCAACCTGCTCACTCCTAGCTCTTCTTCCTCTTTTGGGTGGAAGCAGTGCTTCCGTGTTTCCTGTGTTTTTCATTCCTCTAGACCTCTTCTGAGGCGATAGAGGCATTTCTTCCCTGTCTTCTACACCACCTTTGTCAGGTGTGTTTTCAGATTTTTTAAGATCTGTTTGCAGTTGGTAATTTTCATCCTGAGTGCTACTAGATGCACCTTCTGTCTTTCTGCTTTGATCATCTTCAGTTCCAGATGTGTCATTGATGTCAGGCTCCTGCAAAGTCTGCTTCCTATTTGCAGGATCTTTTTGTAACACTGCAGGATCTTTTTCACGAGACTCAAGATCCTCACTAGGATGTTTTAACTCCTTTGGTTCTTTAGTTTTACCTCTTCTTGGTCTCTGAGTATCACCTTGTGTTTCCTCAAGTGAAACAGTTTCAACTGGTTTCTCATCAGGATGCTCTGAAACAATTTCCTTTTCCATGGGAGGATTTGTTCTCCTTCCTCTTCTTGTATTTTTAGCTATTGAAGAACTGATCTCTCCCATCTCTTCTTGGATGCTCTTTTTCTCCAGACCTTGCAGTTCTTTTCTATTTAAATCCTTTTCACACTGCTTTTTTGAAGGTGGATGTGCAGTCTTCCTTGGTCTGCCCCTTGTTACTCTCTGGGTGGAGTGGTCTTCACTAGTCGACAACTTCTGTTGAGAATCTTCACCTTGTGAAGTATTTCCTTTATCTTCTAAAATAGTTTTAGGCTCCCCTACAAAGTTTTTATACAGAAAAGAGCACAATCAAAAGTTATACGTTACTCTGCCTGATCAAAGTATCTCTGGGTTTTAATTTTCCTAGCAAAGTGGTCTTGCTCAAACAAACCACATTTAATTTTAAAAAATAATAGGCATTTTAACTGACTCCTGGAATAAAACCTAGTTTAGTACAGTTATTTGTTTTATTTGACAGGTAGCGCTCAGCTTTAAGATATGTCTTGAAAGTTTTTGCAAATAAAGGTGGTTTAAAGTGGATACCTTACCATCTTTTATTATTATTATTGTTTACACTGGTATGTTTGGAGACGTTACTCCATTACTACACCAGCTAACTACTACACCCTCACTTAAACACCGATAGTATGTCAACACGGCTGTTTGTTACAGATTACTGCTCAGATTCTGTGAGATATTTGCTCTTTGCATACTATATAATTTGGAAGTTATAGAACGCATGGTGAAACTTCCTAATAGTCCTGTATATTCACTGTTACTCTAGCTAAAATAAAAGTATTTGTACTTACCATATTCATGACTGTCTTTAGTACAAGGAGTTCCAGCATCTTCTTGCTTCGGATCCGTAACATGTTCTGACCCGAGCTAAGGAAATAAGCAATAATCAACACATCTGTGTCTGACAGGACACGAGCTAGCAGTTAACTAATATAAAATTAGGAAAGAGTTGAAAAAAGTCTTGCCAAGTACTTTATAAGAAAATGAAGCCAACTTCGTTTGATAACTGTATCGTGTATTTCAATGTTTGAGTGTTTCATTGTCGTTCTCCACAGACCAGCAAGACTCATGTTCATCTATGGATCCGGGAGCCAACAAAAATCAATGCCAATCAAATGCACAAGTGACAAGTGATGAGGGCGTGAATTGTAATGTCAGAGTGGTAACCCAGAGCAGTCACTTACGTAGGGTTCCTTTAAACAAAGCACACACTAAGACAAGCAAACGCAGAGTAGAATTGGTGTCCATGCAGTGAATGAAAGCCTTATGGGCACGAAAAGCAAGCAACCGACTACAGGGTAACACAACATTTTGGCAAAAGCTTAGTGCTCTTGGATGTTTAAAGAAAAATAGCTCTGAATTTAATCTACGGGCTATGGAGAAGCTGCACAAAAAAAAATAAGCATGCATATGCCCTACTGATGGAAAGGAAGGCAGAGAAAGAACTTCGTTACAGTTTGTAAGTAAATTACGGGTGCTTTAAACAGAACCAAAACAAGTGACTAGAAAAAAAAGGGCTCCTTCAAATTAGTAATAAGCTGCATCTTCTAGTTTTTACCCATTCACCTGGACAAAGCTACCAAGGAAAACATCGGTTGATGTTTCAATTTTTTTTTTTTTTTTGGATTAAATTAACTCCTGTCACATCTTTTACTACCTTCTGGTTTTGTTCTGGAGTCTTCGGCAAATTTTGTAAGGCATTTTCATCTGTAGTAGGTTCCAACTTCTGCTGTGGGGTCCTTGGGAGCTGCTTGATGCATGATAGGACCTCAGCTGGCTCCAGCTTTTC